>CM033469.1:294445949-294567333 GCA_019447015.1 Hymenochirus boettgeri
CTGAGCCTCGTGCATTGTCTCACTTTGTGGCTTTTCGCTTCCACGTCCGCGTGTGTAACCACACATATGGCATACCGTTTGATTCAGGAATTTGGGAGAGTTGATATTTGTAACTTTTTTTTACATTTCATGGGTTTTGGCATGATTTCTACCTTTTGAATGTTGTTTGATGTTAATTTTTTTAAAAATCTGGTAAAATTGCAAACTTCTACGAAAACTGCGCCCACACCATTGATGGTATGAATGAACGAACTACGTGTTCATAGCTGAAGGTGATTTCAGGAATATATAGTTTGTGGGGGGTATTTCTGAGTTGGGGGGGGGTGTTTGTGGAAAAACTGCAGACTGTTCAAATACAAAACTGGCTAATTTTTTTTTTGCTGCTACTGACATTTGGCACTGGTCACGCTCTGGTTAGTTGGTAGCCATGTCTCTGGGTACACCCATGAATGTGGCATACCGTTTTATTCGGGAGGGTTAGGTTTCATATTTGAGATGTGTTTGAACTTTCCTGCACAGTTTTTAGCTGAAATTCGCATTTGATTTTGTCTCTGATTTTACAGTTGAGGAAAAAAAAGGAAAATGTGAGAAAACAACTTACAATTGGAGAGAGCTGCGTCCGGGTATCTACATTTTGATAGAAACTTACCTCACTCATAAAATCCTGCGGGTGTGTAGTTTCTAAAAATATCTCACTTGTGGGATATTTTAGTTAATTTGGAAGATATTCTATGTTAACTGTCAGTAGTGGTTATACATTTAATTTGGTGTAATATTCTTTAGGTCAGTTTTAGTTTGGGGGGGTGGTCTCCTGTACAGGAAAAGTGGGGTACCTAACTATATCTGGTATCGTTGTACTCTGGAGTATCTGAGCTTTTAGAAACAGTAAGATTTTTGTGGCGTAACCTTAAGATAACTATAAGTAAAATGGGGAAAATCCATGAAATTTGCACATTTTTCATTTTTTTTTACATATTTACCCATAATTCCAGTAAAATTTCCAGAAAATTACAAAATTCTGTACTGTTACAGTTAAAGTACACTTTGTGCTGAAAAAAACAATGTATAATATTCCTGATTTACTGCAAGGTAACCTACTGTAAAATTAGTCTAAAGCGATTGAGGGCAAACCTGAAAATTCTTCTGGCAGTTAACGCAAAAAAAAATGAAAATCTCCTGGCAGTTGAAGGGTTAAAGGGTATCTCCACTGTTAATTTTTTTTATAGGTATTCATTTTATTAAGGAACAGAGAGTTAAAAAAGCCGATACCCTTAAAAATACATATCCAAATATACAAAAAAATTGTAAACTGTCACTACAACTGACACTGTTCCTTGGTTACATAGTTTAAAGCTAGCACACTAATCTGGTCTTTGATTTTAGCAAGAGATTTAGGCTGAAGCCACACTAAAGTGCACCTAAGTTTCTCCAGGAATGTGCACACAATCGCGTTGCTGTGCGCTGCAATCGCACAATGTTGCGGATCACCTGCGCAGTAACACACGGTAACGCACTAGTGTGGGCCACATCAATTGGCCACACTAATGTGTGCTTTTAAAAGTGCAATCGAGTCATGATCAGATAGGACCCCAATTAAAAGGTTAGTCACCAAACTGTTTGTTTCCACAACCTGCAATCACTAGGCCTAAAGCATATATGATTTTCAGACCATTTTTGACCCTGCAGCCTAGTAAGCCTCAGAAGCTGCTGTAATTAGCATCTGGATGCATTAAGAAGTTCAGGCTAATAATAGGACAGTACAGAGACTTTAAGGGTTAGTTGTCAACAAGTAAGAGTTTTGCATGATTGTGTTTTACAGTCTGTCACTTTGACATTTAACATATATTTTGGTGTGGCTCGAGTATAAAAAGAGGTCCTATTTTGACCTGAAAAAGGAGTAAAAGTGATTGACTCGAGTTATAAACCGAGGGTAGAAAAAACATGACCACTACTGCCTTCTGATTCTGTATTGTTTTGAGACTTTAGTTGCCCTTTAAATGGACATCAGAATTCCCATACAGTAGAACTATACCGTAATAGCCAAATCCAGTATGGTTATTAATGTATGGGAATCTGCTGTCCATTTAAAGGGCAACTAAAGCCTCAAGACATACAGAATCAGAAGGCAATTTTTTAACAGATACCATCCTCCTGATTCTGTATTGTTTAAGGCATTAGTTGTCCTTTAAATTAACAGTCCTTGGGACACCAGATGTTTGGCAAGGAATTGCCACTGCAGGATTACTGCTTTCTCTTTGGCCGCTCGCTCAGCTTCCTCTTCTCTGCCACGTTCTCTGCTGGCTGACGTCACTACTCCAGAGCAGTGATTGACTCAATTATAAACCTAGGTTCAGTTTTCAGGCTATTTTTCTGGTCTGAGAACCTCGGTTTGTACTCGACTATATGGTATTTAATGTTTTTTTTAAGGGCACGTCCACCCTTTTTTTGACATATTGTGCCTCCCCCAGCCCCCACCGTTATAATAGAATTATCAGAAACCCCCCAATCTTTACTTACCTTCCCTCTATCCCCCTATCCTCTGCCGCACTGTCCCGGTCCTCTGCTTGCATGAAACTGCAAGCAAGGCGCTGACCGCAGCCGCGTCCCTGATTGGTTGAAAGGCAGCCAATCACAGACCCGCTGCTTAGAACACTGGGGGAGAGAGGTAAGGTAAGTAGAGTTCGGGGGACTTTCTGATAATTCTGTTTTAGCGGTTGGGGCTGGGGAAGGGAGAGCTATTATATACCAAGGGATTTAAACTAGGGGAAGGGAGAACAAAACAGGTGGGAGGGGGCAGAGGCTGAACTGCGCATGGCAAAATTCTCCCGGAGGCAGAACAGGAGGCAGAGTCCTATATGGACTCTGCTAGGCTCCTGGTGGCCAGTTTTTGTGAATTTGTGGGACATTACAGGAGAACCATTTGGAGCTGGGAGTAAGGTAAGGATTTTACTACACTACAGAGTGGGGCCAGTAGTGGGCTACATTATAGTTTTGGTGGACATGCCCTTTAAACACATAAGAGTATGCACAGTGGTTTGCAACTTCTGAGGAAGTTGCACCAAAATGTAATCCCCCCCTATGTTTGCTAAAGGAATAGTTCTCTCAAAAGTGAACCCTGTTTTTTGCATTAATTGCAGAATGGGAGGTAAAGAAGTTTGTCTTACCTTCCATTCTCATTTAATGTAACTGGCGTTATTGTTTAGTTAAAACTGGAAAACGTCAGGACCGGTCAAAGACATCGGTGGATCATGCCTGAACACTCTTTGTTCTCGGCTCCTGGTACATTATTTGAAGAAGGGAGGTAAGACTTGCTTCTTTACCTCCCATTCTTCGATTAATGCAAAAATGAATAGGTTTACTTTTTGAGTAAACCTTTCCTTTAACACAGCTCAAAAGACACATAAAGCCAGCACAGGATATAGATGTCTTCTAGAATTCTTGCTTGTATCCTGACTTTTTAATTGAAAGAATTTACCTTATTTTCCAGTGTAAAATTGTTTTTATAAATATTACATTGCTGAATACTGTGTTTTGCTAAAGAGTGCATAGTTCAAAATAGGACTTAAAGGAACTGTAAACCCTATACATAACATTTGAAGTCTTTGCCTCTGTTTTGTATATTCACGGGAGGTGAGAAACGCTTATTCTCACCTCCCTGTGAATAATATTTGCTCAGGGGACACTGGAACTTACTTTTGCTCCGCTCGCGCAGCCGCTCCTGCTCTAACAACCGATGTCCCGACCATGTCGCTCTCTTAGGTGCATGCCCGCCAATACAAGAGATAGGGCGCACAACAGATGTTCTGTGCAGAAGCGGCTGCGAGCGGAGCGAAGGTAAGTTCCTGGTCCCCTGAGCAAATATTATTCACAGGGTGATAATAAGCGTTCTCACCCTCCTGTGAAATAAAACGGAGGGCA
This sequence comes from Hymenochirus boettgeri, assembly GCA_019447015.1. NCBI lineage: Eukaryota > Metazoa > Chordata > Amphibia > Anura > Pipidae > Hymenochirus > Hymenochirus boettgeri. The sequence continues at coordinate 294,449,868 of CM033469.1, forward strand.
AGACTTCAAATGTTGAGTTTCAGTTCCTTTAAGCTTGGCTCTGATACAAGTTTTACAATTCTCAGATTATTGTCCCTCAGCTATAGCGTGTATTCTTTTTTTCCCCACAGATAAAGAAACTCAATTCTCTAAACATCTTTGCGTGTTCCTTTCACACCCAGCCATCATAGTTCTATAGCAGTAGCTAGATATGCCTGCTAAGAGTTTAACTTCCACAATTTGAGGGCCCAAGACAGTTATAAAAAGAAAATCCTGTCTTCCTCCGCACTTGTACTTTCATCAGTGACAGACAGTGTAAATAGACAAAGCTCCTTTAACCTCTGTAAGTTAGTTCATATATTCTTACCGCATTTATTTGGTGTTGAGAGAGCAGTTATCATTCGTACAGCATAGCCATATGATCTAATGTACTCCCTCAACAAGCTAGTTTATGTCCAGGTCTAGTCCCCTGTCCAGATAACTTCACATGAGCTTTTTTTTTTGGGGGGGGGGGGAACTTCCATATTTCTGAACAATAGTTAGTTAAGTTTGAACAGTGTTTACTGTCAGCTTAAGGTTCGTACACACGTACGATCCGCGGGTGCCGACCCGTAACGCACATGTGTACAAACAGCCGATATTGGCCTGTGTATGGGCACTATTGGCCATTCATACTGAGATTTTTGCCTGATCCACCGGGGCGGATCTCTGAACGAGCATATCATTTTGGCCGATAAAGTGCAATACACGGGTCGATTATCGCCCGAAATGGCCGTTGGTACACAGGTCAACACCCACGATCGCGTGTGTGCGAACCTTTACATTCCACATAAAAAAGCAGCTAATCTGCTATCTATGTATGCCTTTAGCATTGGTTGGCCTAAAAGATAAATTCGTTTTCCTAAAGCTGGTACCACAGGCGGTCGTATCGGCTTTATCGTTATGTGTGTACATTCGTTTCCTGAACGATGTGGTCGGCCAAACGCTCGTTCGGAAAGACCGAAAATTTCCAGCGGCCACGCTAGACTCCCTATAGAGGAGTCTAGCGCTCGATGGAAACACACATCCCGAGCATTCTCCCTATGATGTTCATAGGGAGAACGCGCGGGACAGTGTGTATGCAGATCTTGAAAGATGGCAACAGGATCTTGCAGATCCTGTCTGTCATCTTTCAGAAATCTGTACTGTGTTTACCTAGCTTTAGAGAAAGCTAGGTGATATAGTTGACCTTGCCATTTGAAAATTAGGCAACATTCTTCTTATGTGCAGATAAGCAAACCTTTTTTTTTTTTCTCCCTGCTCTGTTGGTATAACTGGCACAAATGCAGACTTAATTTCTTTCTATGTTTTCTGAGAGTTATTTAGCATTGGTGGAAGGTCATATCTTGTAATAGTGTACGTGACCTTTATTTATTTCATGACGACTTCTGTAGTACATTTTACCTTTATGTTAAAGCAATCCAATAACAAAACTTTAGTTTAAATCTGTGTGTATTAGTTTACAACACAAGTACTTCTATTTTAGAGGTTACAAAATTTGGGATTGAACGAGAACTTTGTATTTAAAAAAAATAGTAAAGTAAAAAAATCCAGAACAAAACATTTCCCTAATAATTGTACATGCAGTCTAGTCACAGAAGCTCTAATTTAAGTTTTTTGTTGCCATCTGGACTTTATTAAGTCAGTTAAAATAAAGTCTCTCTGATTCTTAATAATTTTTCAGGTTTCTTTTGCGGATTCTGTACGTTTACAAATTGCGGTATATTCACATATGGCTGGGGAAGTGGTCAGCCAGTAGTTACATGACAGTTCTGGCAATTAGGGAGATGGATGCAAGAATAATTAACTGAGCTTTTACAGATTTGTATTGTATCTTACTTTAAATCTTCTTTAGATCACCCCCAAACCTTTAAACTCACATAAGTAAGGCAACCCCCCCATACGAGGAAGTGTCAGGTACGGATTACATACAGACAGGCTCCTACTCTTAATTTTTTTTTGACCCTGGGTTGGCCCTGCAGGCTAACCATAAGGAGCAAGAGAAAGGTAGGATCTACACTAACAGGGGGGCAAATTTTAGTTTGGGGTGGACATTGCCCTTTAAATTTTTTATTTGCATTTTGTGGTAGAATCAACACTGTTGTCAATCAACAATGTCTGTCAAGTGCTAAAGCTGAGTACACACATAGATGTTTCTTTATGACCAGCCGTTCGGCACTGTCTGACGCTCAGCCAGGACGAAGGACCGCACTAGGTTTCCACGACTAGTCGTTCAAATGAATGGTTGGACAATCGTTTGCAGACAGCCGAAAGCACATGCCAATTTTTCCATCTGGATCAACCATCAATACGAACAATCACAACCTGAACAATTGCATAGTGTGTATCCAGCCTTAAAATCCATTGGCTTGTGTGATTTAGATTTTGCCCATTTATCTATAGATGCTAAATTTAGTTTTCAAAGTTTTGCATACCCTAGAACCCTGCATCGTCAAAGGATTATGATTTTTGACCCTTACATGTTAATTCTTTTTGCAAGTGCAGTACTCTGACAGTCTGAAGGGATTTAAGAGTTATGAGAACGATCAGATTAGCAACAACCACCACATATGGTGTAATTCAAAGAACACATAGTAAAAAAGTCTGCCACATGCATTAAAACAAAACAATATTAAAGCTTAATAGGATGTAGAATCGTAGTTACCATTTGTATTAATCCTTGATACAGAAAGTACAAAACCTTTATACACTCTGCCACACATTTGTGTGGATTTTCCACAGTGCTGCTGACTTTAGAGAGGACATTTACAACTACCCCCACTTTGCATGGGGAATGCTGTTAAAGTCTTTTAGTAGGTGTAGCCTACTAACATGAAAATTACCCGAAGTCTCCTTAACTACCCCTTGTAAGGAATTACACAATCCATTTAGTCCCTTATATTTTAGCTTTTTCTTCTTTCTTCTTCTTTATAAATTTAAAAATTGGAAACTAAAATCTGCCCCAGAGAATGATGGGAACTGGTATGGACCATCGTGCTTTGTAGCTGGTGACAACTGGTGGAAAGAGGTAAGTGTATATAGTCGGGGAGTTTTGAGACAACCTACTATGGCGGTTGGGGCTGGGGGAGGGAACCCTACACTACACGAAAATTATCAAAAAAGGGGTGGACTGCCTTTAAGGTGGCATACACACTGCGATTCCATTGCAATGTGCTGGCAGACCTCATTGATTGTCGGCACACATGCAGTGGGAACCACACACCAGGACCTGACTGATCCCCATACCCTGCATGGGGCCATACGCCTACACAGAACGATTGGATTGCTTCCTTTAATAAAGTGAAGGGAGCCAATACTGACCAACAGATATTTTCCATCTTGACTGACCGACCGTAATGCTGACCACGGTCATTCATCGGTTAGGCTCAGCCCCTACACAACTGACGATAATGGTTAAATCCCATCTTTTCTCGACGGGATTTACACATTATCGTTAGTGTGCATGGCTGCCTTTGTCTTGTGAAATTATAGTCTCACTCAAAACATGGCTAAAACTATTTGATTTTTTTCCCTGGCAACTGATTTATACAGATGGGAATTGTTCAATATAAATATACTGCTTAATTATCCTCTGTTTGCATCACATTGGGAAGTATGTAAAGTGGAAGCTGTAAAACAGTAATAAACTGAAGCCTTATTTCAAAGTTAGCAATTTGATATTGAAGTTAAGGTGCCCATACATTGCCGATATTAGGCAAATTTGTTGGATTAATGTGTTCTTGCCTGTGCTGGCAAGTTTTATGGAGGGAGAAAACCAGACAATACAAACAATAGACAGGCTTAAGGAACTTTTTTTCTATTTAAAGGGCATGTCCACCCTAAAAAACAAAGAACTAGTCATATGTTCATTACCTGCCCCCAAACTCCACTGATATATTCAGCACATTATCAGTTTTATTACTACCAATATATTTAAGGATAATTATTGCCTCATTCTGGTATCATAGCTATGACCGCTAACAACACAACCAATGATTGACTGCTGATTCATCACTGTGCCTCTCTCTCCATGTTTAGGTTATATAAAGCTTTCTTAGCCAAGTGGAGGCAAATCCTTTCCATAACGAACAAAACCTATGATTAAATATCTGGTTACAAATGCATGTAATAAACTGGTAAACTAGCAGTTTTGCATGCTTTAGTTCTATATGTGTTCTTGTTATTTGCACACATGAATGAACCTTTCGTGTCATTGCATTTTGCTCATTGTTGTAGAAGGTTGTTTAATCTAGTAGAAATGTAGTTTAATTGTTTCTCTTCCTTGTCTGCCTCATAAACAATCCTAATTCTTGCATCATCTCTGGTTGTGCATTATTCACAGTTAAAAAGGTTATATATTTTACTTTCAACTAGGCCTGGTTAATTCTCTTTCCTTATATAAGCTGCTTACCATATCTTCAAAGCACTCCCTAATACAGCCCCTCCATACAGTTGAGAGCTGATTCATATTATACCATCCAGGAGTAACCTCTGCTCTGCAAATGATCTCCTCTCAATCACCCTAGTTCAACTCTTGCATTAGGATTTTGCTTGTGCTCCCCTCTTCGATTAAAACCATCAGTCAAATCACTTTAATATCTTCAAACTAACAAACAAGAAAAGAGATGATCAATGCACATTCCCAGGCCCCCATATATCATATCTATGCTATGTGCAAACAACCCCCATGTTTTTTTTGACCGTTTGCGCTGCAGATGATATTAATGATATATGGGGCCCGGGAATGTGCATTGATCATCTCTCTTCTTGTTTGTTCTAATGTTTTGGTCAGATCAGTAAACACTTCCCTATTTGTTATAAAGTAATTTTGCCACAGGAGTGCTCCCACAGCCCCCTTTTATCTTCAAACATACCTCAAAACTCACCTCTTCGGCAAGCATATAACCTGGCCTAAAACACTACACCTTCCATTGATCCAACATGATCCAACCGGCTGATTAACTCTGATGACCTATAGCCCTACTGATTTACTTCACTTGGTAACATGAATGTTTTTCTCATACGTAGTTGTCCATCAAGTCCAACCTTTTATCATCCTCCTTTTTAACCCTACCTACAGTTGATCCAGAGGAAGGCAAAAAACAAAGGACAAACGGCAATCCGAAAGTATCCCTGGATCAACCAGAACTACTGTATATGTATTAATACCAGTAATTCTCAAAATTTTTTATTTTTAGAAACTTATCTAGCCCACTTTTAAAGCTATTCAATGACTTGCCACCCGCCATATTTGCCCACATTTTCACCGTTCTCACTGTAAAGAAACCTTTCTTAACCTGAAAGAAACTCTAATCTTAAAGGATGTCATGTGTCATATACCCTTTTTAATAGTATGTTTTTTGCTCTTACTCCTTCTGGGGGTTGATAGTGGGATTGGGCACTTTAAACTGAGAGTCTCTGCAGTGTATGGGATCACAGTGCATGCAAGCGCTTTTGATTACTGTGGCACTTTGATTGTTGGCCATAGTGGATATCTGTTGCGCTATTAACTCGGCTTATTGGTGTAACTTTGAGCATGTGACTGAGGTGCATGCTGGGAATACGAAAGGCTCTAGGATATTACCTGCTATCCGATAATAGCTGTCTATTGGCCCCGGCCTTGCTTTCAGCCGCCCAGACCGGTTTTAAGGTAGGAGGATTTATAAACCGATCTAGGATTTTTTGCACATCGATAGTGCTTAAGATTCCTTAGTCTATTTTAGTGGTATTGGTAACTTAAATGGGGACCTGGTAGAGAATACTTATGGGATTTTAAAATGCACAGTGGGTGTTTTAATATTTAAACATCCACTATATTTCTTGTGAAGGTTTTCATTCATCCAGGTCATGGTTATCTGTTGTATTCAATTAGATCAACTGGTCTCAAAACTAAACTTCAAGTCCAGTTGATCTAATTGAATACAACAGATGTATCACTATAGTGTATATGTTTACTGTTTTTTAGGTGAATTTTATTCACCTAAAAATTTATAGAATAGTTAGCACTAAACAAGGCATGGTGGGCAGTGCCTCCAAAGGGTGCTTCAGGTGTCTGGGGTGTCAGACATGTCTATGTGGTTGTGGGTGAGGTTTTTTTCCCCTCCCCACCCACACATGGGGGGAAAAGATTATGATTCGACACAGACGACCTGCACATTAGCTCCGTAATTTACATCATTATTTGCACTTGAGGATTGTATTACGTGGGCAAGACGAGTTACAACATATGTGAGCGGAGAACAATCACAGAGCAGCCTGTTGGAACCTGAGACAATCCCGAATGTGTACAGAAGGTGAGCATTCTGTGCCAAGGCATTTTAAGGCTGCGGGTCACATCTTTCTATGTTTGATATTTGTGATTGATCACATCCCTTCAAGCATCCCTGGTCACTAAGAGACAAAAGCGTTTACAATTGGAGGTTCATTGGAAAAGGAGATTGGAACACTTTGGCTCCACGAGGCCCTAATGGAGCTTTCATTATCATAATGTTGGTTGTTATAAGAGGACAGTTGAGGTTAATAGTTCTGCTTATCAAAGAGCTCAATATGAGAATACAACTAGAACTGATACCTTTTTGGCTTGACAAACAAAATACCGTATATACTCGAGTATAAGCCGAGGTTTTTAGGTTTAAAAATTAACCTAAAACCTTGACTCGGCTTATACTCGAGTCACAAGGAACTTACCTACATCCGAGGCAGCCGCGATCCGGCCGGCAGTTCTGCTTCTGGATTGCAGAAGAGGAAGAGCTAAGACCCAGGTACGGGTAATGAGCTGGGGGAGGGCTGGGGGGCTGGTGGGACAGTATGCCATGCAGACACCCACATTACCTTTTTACTATAGGTGGTTTGGAACATACAACTCCCAGCACAGCATGCTGGGGTTGTAGTTTCCAAACATCTACAAGTGGAAAGGTAATTAGAGCGTTGGGGGACAGTAGGTGTGCCTGATAACAGTTAACCCCCAATTACCGGGTGTGTCTAGCTCCCCGCAACCCAAAAGGGCGCTGGCTGGAGTTGTAAGATTTGTTGTTGCCAAGACATGTCTACAGTGGAAAGCGGCTATTCGGGGTTGGGTATAACTGGGGAGTTCGCGTGGCTTGGTTGATGTGTTCGCGGGAGGGGGTCGAATCTGCAATTCGGGTTTGTAATTTGTGTGAGGCAAAATGGGTGGCCGCTCTTACATACGATGCGGCTTTATACGTCGAGTTACTTCTTCGGGGAGCAATTTGGTAATTGTATGTAGTGCTTGCGGGGTGCGTGGATGCGGTGACTTGAATAGGGGGGATTGGGCGGAGGGATGTTGTGTGGGGGTTTCCAGAAAGTCGGATTGTGTAGGTGTGTGTTGTGGGTGGGGTGGGGTGCTTGGGGTCAGGTTTTTTGTGTTGTTTGGTCAGATGATAACCAAAAGGAAAATGGGATCGTCGGGGGTGTGGGGTCGGGGCTATGTGTGGAGCTGGGGGGGTGGGGTGTGGTGGCCTTGCGGGTGTGGGGGTGGTTAGCGCGGGTGCGGTTGGGGGGACGGAGGCGATACACGGGGGCACAAACCGCAACGGAGGGGGCAGTGGGAAGCCAGTGGAGTGTGGGGCGAGGGTGGTGGACCGGGAAACGGCGTGTGTGGCGGGATGGTGGTTGTGTGGTGTTGTGCGGGGTGAGGAGAGTTCGGCTGGTGTGGTGTGTTGTGTCTGGGGTTAGGGTTTGGGTGGTTGGTGGGCTGTGGTTAGATGAGGGTCTTACACCCGGAAAGGAGTCGTTTAGGTGGGGTCAAATCTCTATGTAGAGGGTATAGAAATGGGTGGGAAGGGGGTGAAGTAGCAAGAGGGAGGGTGGGTGGCTTAGGGGACCTGGTGGGTTGGGAGGGGGAGAACGTTGGGGAGTGGGGGGGGGGGGGGATATAGGGGTCGATGAGGGTCCTGGGTCCCTTGAGGCCCCATGGAGAGGGAGTTTCCCAGAGCGGGCGATGTCCCAGGGGTCGTGGTGGTGAGGGGGAGTGTGTTGTTAGGTCGGGGTGTGTCGGGTGGTGGGGGGGGGGGGGAGTTAGGGAGGGGTGGTGGGGGGGGTGGTGGGGGACCAACAGCAGAGACACGTAGCCACGGGGTAGGGTTATGGGGTGTCTAGAGTCTACCACTGGTTGGGGTTTGGGGGGGGCGGACACAGGAGGGCAAGAACGGGGGGGGGAAGAAAGGGGGTACGGGGGGGTGGGACACAAGAACGAGGTGCGGGGTCGTGTGGTTTTGGTCGGTCTGGTGGGTGACAGGGGTGGGGGGGGGGTGTGGTTATTCGTTTTTTTTGTGGGGTGGTGGGGGGGGGGGGGGGGGGGGGTGGGGGGGGGGTTGCCGAGAGGGGGATCCGGTCACGGCCTTCCAAACCCTCAAGGTCTCCATAAGCGCAATCAATGGAAGAAGAATGCGGAGTTCGTCGCGTTGTCTAAGTTAGTGGGTACAGCAAGAGCACACGCACGGGACAGAAAATAAAAGCCCACCCACTCTCTAACCTGAGAGGGCGGTCAAGGGGTGGAGGGTGGGTGGTTGGGGGAGGAGGGCAAGGAGCGGAAGGAGGAGCGGAAGGGGAGGAGTGTGGGCAAAATGATAAGTCACGGTGTCCGCACCTGACAGAAGGGGGGGAATAAGACTCTGGAGGTGGGCCAAGGTGGGGGGCCTCCTCGTGCGGAAGGGCCGTGCGTTAAGGGTTTTCCACGGCGGGTGTCAGAGCAGAAGAGGACAGTGAGCAGGACGGTTTGGGTGGTATCCACTTTGTTGGTGGGGCTGGGGGTGTTGGGGAGTAGGAGAAGGCTAGCTGTGACACGATCGGGGGGACAAGGAACGGTACTAATCGAGGTGCAAGTCGGGGTGACGGGGGAATGTATTAACATGGGGGAGTGGGTCTTCGTTGGGGCTACGCTACGAACTGGGGAGGGTGGGGGCAGGGGAGGCGGTTTGTCGACCAGGTGGGGGTTTGTGGGCTGTTTGAGTGGAGCTGGGAGGGGGAGGATGAAGGGCGTGTGAAAGTGTGGGACAGCCACGCCTACGATGTATGACGCCCGAGTAGGGAATCTCGGTGGCAGGTGGGGGGGAAGGGTCATAGTGGGGGGTTGGGGCGTTGCTATGGCGCGAGCGGGCGGGAGACGAAGGGCATGGAGGCAGGTGGAAGAACAGCGTGCCAACAAGACAAAAAAGAGGCAAAACGCGGGAACAAAAAAGCAGGAACAAAAGGACAATAACAGAAGGGGGAGAAAATGAGAACAAGGACCACGGAGGGGTGGGAGGGGGGTGGGGGATGAGGGGGAAAAGGAGGAGGAGAGGGGGGGGGCACGGAGGGACGGCCTAACACGTGACCAGCCTTGTGAAAAGGGGGCAGTCAAGAAGCGTGGGGGATTACAGCACACGAACAAATCTACCCACGGTGGAGGCGGGGGCTCTTTCCGTTGTGTCAGCTCCGTAAAAACAGGCAAAACCAACGCCGTGGTGCGGAGAAATATGGGGAGTCGGTCAAAGATCACGTAAGATCGGCACACTAAGTGAACAGGAACAGAGAGGAGGACACACGGAGAGAAAAATCGGTGACGAAAGAGACGGAGCGGACGGCGGACGGAAACAATAAGACCCTGCAACATCATCATCACCGCAGGACTGTCATAGCAGAACCGGGATAAGAGCCAAACAGAGGAACGAGAGAACGGAAGAAAGGAGAGAAGGACAGGGGGAGACGAGGGAGGGAGAGAGGAAACAGACGAAGAGGGCCGGGAGAAAAGAAGGGAGAGATGGGATTACGGAACATTTGCATCTGGCATGAACAGTACTGGCCCTTTAATCTGGCCTCATGAGTTGGTAACCAGGGACTTTATGTACAATCGTTTTGTTTAAAGTTTAATTAATTAAATATTCAAGGTTATTCAGGCATTAAATTGCAACCGATAAGGGTAATTTTAAGTCTATTTATGACCTTTGAGACTTTTGATGTCTTATTAATAATAATTTTTAAAAAAAATATTTGCACTTTGTGGATACACGATGGAACTGGTTTTAACTTCGATGTTTGTTTTTCTTAAAACCCCATGCCTTAAAAATATACAAATCCAATGGCAATTTGCACATTTGTAAAAAATGTCTTTCTTATAATTCCTAAAGGTTAATTTCATCACTGAAATGGGTATGCTAACATTTTCTGTATGGTAGTTCTAAGCACTTTTTTTTTTACTTTTTATTTTACATGCCCACACATTAAAGCAATAATGAAATTTGTGTTTTATGTTAAGCAAAAAGCTAAGGATCAACCACATGTGAAGTAAAGTGGCACAGTCAGATTACTCTTGGAACATAATCTGTTGAAATCCCATGTATCAAACTGTTCTGAAATCAGATTCACTTCATTTCAAAAATGCACATTTCAGCTGGCACTGTTTATTTTCTTCTGACTGTTTATCATTTTACAATTCTCATCAATATCTAGCTCGTAATACGAATATTTTTAAAGTTCTTTCAATAGCTCTAACTTGTTTCATATTTAACGTTTAGATGTAGGGGGACTTATCTTTGGACAGCATCAGCAATAATCCTCCTTAAACTAGCGCTCCTATATGTTATAAAGTTTTTTAGGGGACTTTAGGCATTCGAATGTCTAGTCACCTCAAACAACTCTTCTCAAAAGATGGGAGAAACTTACCTTTGTTTGCATTCAATGAGTTTATCAACAAAGAAGTCTCCATTTTTGTAGACATATATAGAAACTTTCTGCAATAATGTTTTATTTTCCTTTGAGACGGTGCAAAGCCAGAGAATGGGTAATCCTCTATCAAGCATTGGCTTTGTTGTATACTAAATTATGGTAAATGCATTCTTTTCTTTCTGTCTTGATATTTTTTAAAGATTGGTGCAAAACAGTAATGCATGAGCTCTCTGCTTTTATTTAAACCCTCACACATAAAGCAAATAAACATACACACAGAACATACGTCTCCCCAAATATTTTGTTACATTTTTGATGCCAGGCTTCAGTATAAGAAATGCAGTGTGAATTTCCTTTCTTGACCCTAATGTTTGTTTGAATGCACCTGATGTTTTGGATTAAAATGGATGAATCTTGATTATTAAAGGGCAGTCCCCCCGTTAATATTACTTTTTAATATATTGTAGATCCACCTCCAACCAAGCAGTTGATCTTTAAAAATGCTCATAACGTACTTACACAACAAAACAGTTACCAGCCTTTCCTCCCTAGCAATTGATCTGGCTCCCTGCTTGCCAGAACTTGCAAGAAGGGCTGGACCAGCACCACGTTTGTGATTTCCGCATGAGCTAAGGGCAGTAAGTATGATGCTAATGTTTATTTTTAAAGATATACCTTGGCGATTATGGGTGGGCAAGGTGGGATCTACAATATATATAAGGAAATGGCCACTGTCCTCTCAGGGCAAGGAGCCGGAAGAACATTTTGGAACAGGGAGACACCTCCTACTCCTTGTTTTAGTGGTCCTCAGGGGAACACAAGTGAAGAACAGGGACCGAATGACCAACATTTCCTACACTTCCCTTTTTCATAACTTCTGAGAACGTCATTGCATAAGGAGGCAGTGATGTCTGGGTGAGGATTTTTTTACACTTACACAGTGGGGCCACTTAGTGGGTTAATTTTGTTTTGGGGAGGACATGTGCCCTTTTAAAGAAATATTTTTGCACATCTGTAGGTCTTCTTCTATATCAACCAAATCTACTAGCAGCCAGCGTGGTCCAAGGCAACGGGCCTTAATGATGAACAAAAAAACTTCTAAGCTAATTACCTTTTATTAAAGGACATGTCCCCCCCCCCCCCCCCCCAACCTAAAATTTTGCCCCCTGTGCGGCTTGATTAAGTACCGGAAACTGAAAATTCAGAAGCCTCTCTGTGTGTTTCTGTTTTCTGTCCTATCTCTGCTCCTCTGAGAGGTTTGTGGCCTGTGCCAGTGGCAGCTCTACCTCCACCGGTCTCCATCTCCCCATTTGCTGCTGCATGCATCTCTGTGAAAAGCAAAAATGGGAGAAGGAACCCCCCCCCCCCCCCCTAACCTGGAATGCTATTTTTAAACCCCAAATCTGTTCCTAAAGGTACTTTACCAGCACTGGCTGGCCTTCTGCTGCTAGAAAAAAGTTCACTCTTTTGGCTGCCTTCTACTGCTATAAAGTAGGCAAATACCACCTACAACCTTGCGAGGTGTAAAAAACAATAGTCTCCTCAACATACTTACCGAGCCTCCATGCAACCACTTCTGCTGCTTTTATGTCAAGGGTTGGGAATGCAAGGCCTGGTAGTACCTTTTAGAGCAAGATCGTGTTTTAACCTAGTGAGGTTTTAGGTTTGGGGGAATTCCACCATTTTCCTAAGTTTACTTTTTGGGGGTGGAGATAGCAAAACATGGAACTAGGAATACTTACTCCTAGCCTCCCATAGAATTGTAGGGGTGGTGGGATTGTTTTATACTTTGCTGGTTCCTTTATTTGTTTGAATACAGAGTTATATTATATTTTAACCCACCAATCGGAAACTGCTATGTCCTTCTGGAACTATATTATCTCGGAAATTTTGGTGCTTTTGTAATTAGCTTGGAGATTATCAAGGGATTGATTACTAAGGGAATAAATTATCCTTTTTATAAATTCCTGAGGACAGATCCAAAAATGCGAGTAATGTACACTACGACTTTCTTGTTGCCAGACTAGATTAATACAAAAACAGCTTTTGCTAAAGATTAGCTTTAATAATGATTGCACAGATGCTATTATGGTTTAGTTACTGGAAAAGAGCTAAAGCAGGATCATAAAAACCTTTTATGTTACTAAACTATTATTTATTTTTTTCATCTGTAAAAATAAAAATGATTGGTTCCCAGCATACTATATTGCCTGGCAGTAACTGGTACCTGGGCACCATCTAATTACATTGTCATCAGCAGTAATGGATTGGTTTTATTTATAAGTCCATCAATATTTAAACCCCATCCAAGCAAAACCTTGCATCACCAGAGCGAACAAAATGAACATTTAATTTGCTGTGGTTGACTGTTACAATTTGTAATGATTGAATATTTGGGCAGGAAGATTTCAAGAGCACTTTGATTCTTTCTTGTAATTGCATTTGTGCATGCGTCCCATTTGAGCTAGTTGGTGGCCACGTCTCTGTGTGCATCCACACATAGGGCATACCGTTTGATTCAGGGCATTTGGAAGATTGATAATTGACAAGTTTTTTTTACATGACATGGAAATTTGCCATGATTTTTAACTTTGAATTGTATTTTTATAAATTTTTCCTGAAAATCTGGTAAAAAAGCGAAATTTTACATGAAACTGCGCTCATACCATTGGTGGTATGCATAAAAGAATCACACCATTGTGTAGCTGAAGATGTGTAGATTCCAAAAATATATAGTTTGGGGGGTTATTTATAATATAGAGGGGTGTTTAGTCTGACAAATCTGAAAAGTTGCTGTAATTGGGCCATTGTTCATTGGCTCACTTTGTGGCTAGTTGATTCCACGTTTGCGTGTGTAACCATACATAGGGCATACCGTTTGATTCAGGACATTTGGGAGATTGATATTTGGTAACTTTTTTTTACATTACTTGGGATTTTGGCATGATTTCTACCTTTGAGAGTTTTTTTTCCCAAATTTTTTAGAAAATCTGCTAAAACTGTGAACTTCTATGAAGAACTGCGCCCACACCATTGATGGTACGAATGAACAAACTACAGAATTTCGTAGATAAAGGTGTGTGGATTTGAGAAATATATGGTTTGTGGGGGTTGTTTTGTGGGGAAAAATTGCAGACTGTTCAGATTCAGATTTGGCTGAATATTTTTGCTGTTTCTGAGCCATTGTGCATTGTTTCACTTTGTGGCTTTTGGCTTCCACGTCCACGTGTGTAACCACACATATGGCATACCGTTTGATTCAGGACATTTGGGAGATTGATATTTAGTAACTTTTTTTTACATTCCATGAGGTTTTGGCATGATTTCTACCTTTTGAAGTTGTTTTTTGTTCATTTTTTCAGACAAATGCGAACTTCTATGAAGAACTGCGTCCACACCATTGATGGTATGAATGAACAAACTACAGTGTTACATAGCTGAAGGTGTGTAGATTTCAGAAAATATATAGTTTGTGGGGGTTATTTCTAAGTTACGGGGGTGTTTTGTGGAAAAAACTGCAGACTGTCCGAATTCGGAATTGGCTAAATATTTTCGCTGTTTCTGAGCCATCGTGCATTGTCTCACTTTGTGGCTTTTCGCTTCCACGTCCGCGTGTGTAACCACACATATGGCATACCGTTTGATTCAGGACATTTGGGAGATTGATATTTGGTAACTTTTTTTTACATTTCATGGGGTTTTGGCATGATTTCTACCTTTTTGAATGTTGTTTGATGTTAATTTTTTTTAAAAATCTGGTAAAATTGCAAACTTCTACGAAGAACTGCGCCCACACCATTGATGGTATGAATGAACGAACTACAGTGTTACATAGCTGAAGGTGATTTCAGGAATATATAGTTTGGGGGGGGTTTTTTTGGGTGGGGGGGGTGTTTTGTGGAAAAACTGCAGACTGTTCAAATACAAAACTGGCTAATTTTTTTTTGCTGCTACTGACATTTGGCACTGGTCACGCTCTGGGTTAGTTGGTAGCCATGTCTCTGGGTACACCCATGAATGTGGCATACCGTTTTATTCGGGAGGGGTTAGGCTTTCATATTTGAGATGTGTTTGAACTTTCCTGCACAGTTTTTAGCTGAAATTCGCATTTGATTTTGTCTCTGATTTTACAGTTGAGGAAAAAAAGGAAAATGTGAGAAAACAACTTACAATTGGACGAAGAGCTGCGTCCGGGTATCTACATTTTGATAGAAACTTACCTCACTCATAAAATCCTGCGGGTGTGTAGTTTCTAAAAATATCTCACTTGTGGGGATATTTTAGTTAATTTGGAAGATATTCTATGTTAACTGTCAGTAGTGGTTATACATTTTAATTTGGTGTAATATTCTTTAAGGTGCAGTTTTAGTTTGGGGGGGTCTCCTGTACAGGAAAAGTGGGGTACCTACATATATCTGGTATCGTTGTACTCTGGAGTATCTGAGCTTTTAGAAACAGTAAGATTTTTGTGCGTAACCTTAAGATAACTATAAGTAAAAATGGGAAAAATCCATGAAAATTTGCACATTTTTCATTTTTTTTACATATTTTACCCATAATTCCAGTAAAATTTCCAGAAAAGTTACAAAATTCTGTTACCATGTTAAAGTACACTTTGTGCTGAAAAAAACAATGTATAATATTCCTGATTTACTGCAAGGTAACCTACTGTAAAATTAGTCTAAAGCGATTGAGGGCAAAATCCTGAAAATTCTTCTGGCAGTTAACGCAAAAAAAAATGAAAATCTCCTGGCAGTGAAAGGGTTAAAGGGTATCTCCACTGTTAAATTTTTTTTATAGGTATTCAGTTTTATTAAGGAACAGGAGTTAAAAAAGCCGATACCCTTAAAAATACATATCCAAATATACAAAAAATTGTAAACTGTCACTACAACTGACACTGTTCCTTGGTTACATAGTTTAAAGCTAGCACACTAATCTGGTCTTTGATTTTAGCAAGAGATTTAGGCTGAAGCCACACTAAAGTGCACCTAAGTTCTCCAGGAATGTGCACACAATCGCGTTGCTGTGCGCTGCAATCGCACAATGTTGCGGATCACCTGCGCAGTAACACACGGTAACGCACTAGTGTGGCCACATCAATTGGCCACACTAATGTGTGCTTTTAAAAGTGCAATCGAGTCATGATCAAGATAGGACCCCAATTAAAAGGTTAGTCACCAAAACTGTTTGTTTCCTACAACCTGCATATCACTAGGCCTAAAGCATATATGATTTTCAGACCATTTTTGACCCTGCAGTCCTAGTAAGCCTCAGAAGCTGCTGTAATTAGCATCTGGATGCATTAAGAAGTTCAGGCTAAATAAATAGGACAGTACAGAGACTTTAAGGGTTAAGTTGTCAACAAGTAAGAGTTTGCATGATTGTGTTTTACAGTCTGTCACTTTGACATTTAACATATATTTTGGTGTGCTCGAGTATAAAAAGAGGTACCTATTTTGACCTGAAAAAGGAGTAAAAGTGATTGACTCGAGTATAAACCGAGGGTAGAAAACATGACCACTACTGCCTTCTGATTCTGTATTGTTTTGAGACTTTAGTTGCCCTTTAAATGGACATCAGAATTCCCATACAGTAGAACTATACCGTAATAGCCAAATCCAGTATGGTTATTAATGTATGGGAATCTGCTGTCCATTTAAAGGGCAACTAAAGCCTCAAGACAATACAGAATCAGAAGGCAATATTTTTAACAGATACCATCCTCCTGATTCTGTATTGTTTAAGGCATTAGTTGTCCTTTAAATTAACAGTCCTTGGGACACCAGATGTTTGGCAAGGAATTGCCACTGCAGGGATTACTGCTTTCTCTTTGGCCGCTCGCTCAGCTTCCTCTTCTCTGCCACGTTCTCTGCTGGCTGACGTCACTACTCCAGGAGCAGTGATTGACTCAATTATAAACCTAGGTTCAGTTTTCAGGCTATTTTTCTGGTCTGAGAACCTCGGTTTGTACTCGACTATATAGGGTATTTAATGTTTTTTTTAAAGGGCACGTCCACCCTTTTTTTTGACATATTGTAGGCCTCCCCCAGCCCCCACCGTTATAATAGAATTATCAGAAACTCCCCCAATCTTTACTTACCTTCCCTCTATCCCCCTATCCTCTGCCGCACTGTCCCGGTCCTCTGCTTGCATGAAACTGCAAGCAGAGGGCTGGACCGGCAGCCGCGTCCCTGATTGGTTGAAAGGCAGCCAATCACAGACCCAGCTGCTTAGAACACTGGGGGAGAGAGGTAAGGTAAGTAGAGTTCGGGGGACTTTCTGATAATTCTGTTTTAGCGGTTGGGGCTGGGGAAGGGAGAGCTATTATATAACCAAGGGGATTTAAACTAGGGGAAGGGAGAACAAAACAGGTGGGAGGGGGCAGAGGGCTGAACTGCGCATGGCAAAATTCTCCCGGAGGCGAGACAGGAGGCAGAGTCCTATATGGACTCTGCTAGGCTCCTGGTGGCCAGTTTTTGTGAATTTGTGGGGACATTACAGGAGAACCATTTGGAGCTGGGATGTAAGGTAAGGATTTTACTACACTACAGAGTGGGGCCAGTAGTGGGCTACATTATAGTTTTGGGGGTGGACATGCCCTTTAAACACATAAGAGTATGCACAGTGGTTTGCAACTTCTGAGGAAGTTGCACCAAAATGTAATCCCCCCCTATGTTTGCTTAAAGGAATAGTTCTCTCAAAAGTGAACCCTGTTTTTGCATTAATTGCAGAATGGGAGGTAAAGAAGTTTTGTCTTACCTTCCATTCTTCATTTAATGTAACTGGCGTTATTGTTTAGTTAAAACTGGAAACAGTCAGGACCGGTCAGAGGAGACATCGGTGGATCATGCTCTGAGAACACTCTTTGTTCTCGGCTCCTGGTACATTATTTGAAGAAGGGAGGTAAGACATTGCTTCTTTACCTCCCATTCTTCGATTAATGCAAAAATGAATAGGTTTACTTTTTGAGTAAACCTTTCCTTTAACACAGCTCAAAAGACACATAAAGCCAGCAGCAGGATAATAGATGTCTTCTAGCAATTCTTGCTTGTATCCTGACTTTTTAATTGAAAAGAATTTACCTTATATTTCCAGTGTAAAATTGTTTTTATAAATATTACATTGCTGAATACTGTGTTTTGCTAAAGAGTGCATAGTTCAAAATAGGACTTAAAGGAACTGTAAACCCATATACATAACATTTGAAGTCTTTGCCCTCTGTTTGTATTATTCACAGGGAGGTGAGAACGCTTATTCTCACCTCCCTGTGAATAATATTTTGCTCAGGGGACACTGGAACTTACTTTTGCTCCGCTCGCAGCCGCTCCTGCTCTAACAACCGATGTCCCGACCATGTACGCTCTCTTAGGTGCATGCACGCCAATACAAGAGATAGGGCGCACAACAGATGTTCTGTGCAGAAGCGGCTGCGAGCGGAGCGAAGGTAAGTTCCTGGTCCCCTGAGCAAAATATTATTCACAGGGAGGTGATAATAAGCGTTCTCACCTCCCTGTGAATAATACAAACGGAGGGCAAAGACTTCAAATGTTGAGTTTACAGTTCCTTTAAGCTTGGCTCTGATACAAGTTTTACAATTCTCAGATTATTGTCCCTCAGCTATAGCGTGTATTCTTTTTTTCCCCACAGATAAAGAAACTCAAATTCTCTAAACATCTTTGCGTGTTCCTTTCAACCCAGCCATCATAGTTCTATAGCAGTAGCTAGATATGCCTGCTAAGAGTTTAACTTCACAAATTTGAGGGCCCAAGACAGTTATAAAAGAAAATATCCTGTCTTCCTGCACTTGTACTTTCATCAGTGACAGACAGTGTAAATAGACAAAGCTCCTTTAACCTCTGTAAAGTTAGTTCATATATTCTTACCGCATTTATTTGGTGTTGAGAGAGCAGTTATCATTCGTACAGCATAGCCATATGTATCTAATGTACTCCCTCAACAAGCTAGTGTTATGTCCCAGGTCTAGTCCCCTGTCCAGATAACTTCACATGAGGCTTTTTTTTTTGGGGGGGGGGGGAACTTCCATATTTCTGAACAATAGTTAGTTAAGTTTGAACAGTGTTTACTGTCAGCTTAAGGTTCGTACACACGTACGATCGCGGGTGCCGACCCGTAACGCACGATGTGTACAAACAGCCGATAATTGGCCTGTGTATGGGCACTATTGGCCATTCATACTGAGATTGTTGCCTGATCCACCGGGCGGATCTCTGAACGAGCATTCATTTTGGCCGATAAAGTGGCAATACACGGGTCGATTATCGCCCGAAATGGCCGTTGGTACACAGGTCAACACCCACGATCGCGTGTGTGCGAACCTTTACATTCCACATAAAAAAAGCAGTAATCTGCTATCTATGTATGCCTTTAGCATTGGTTGGCCTAAAAGATAAATTCGTTTTCCTAAAGCTGGGTACACACAGGCGGTATCGGGGCTTTATCGTTATGTGTGTACATTCGTTTCCTGAACGAGTGGGTCGGCCAAACGCTCGTTCGGGAAAGACCGAAAATTTCCAGCGGCCACGCTAGACTCCCTATAGAGGAGTCTAGCGCGGTCGATGGAAACACACAGTCCCGAGCATTCTCCCTATGATGTTCATAGGGAGAACGCTCGGGACAGTGTGTATGCAGATCTTTGAAAGATGGCAGACAGGATCTTGCAGATCCTGTCTGTCATCTTTCAGAAATCTGTACTGTGTGTACCTAGCTTTAGAGAAAGCTAGGTGATATAGTTGACCTTGCCATTTGAAAATTAGGCAACATTCTTCTTATGTGCAGATAAGCAAAACTTTTTTTTTTCTCCTGCTCTGTTGGTATACATGGCACAAATGCAGACTTAATTTCTTTCTATGTTTTCTGAGAGTTATTTAGCATTTGGTGGAAGGTCATATCTTGTAATAGTGTACGTGACCTTTATTTATTTCATGACGACTTCTGTAGTACATTTTACCTTTATGTTAAAGCAATCTACAATAAACAAAAATTTAGTTTAAATCTGTGTGTATTAGTTTACACACAAGTACTTCTAATTTTAGAGGTTACAAAATTTGGGATTGAACGAGAACTTTGTATTTAAAAAAAAAATAGTAAAAAGTAAAAAATCCAGAAGCAAAACATTTCCCTAATAATTGTACATGCAGTCTAGTCACAGAAGCTCATATTTAAGTTTTTTGTTTGCCATCTGGACTTTATTAAGTCAGTTAAAATAAAGTCTCTCTGATTCTTAATAATTTTTCAGGTTTCTTTTGCGGAGTTCTGTACTGTTACAAATTGCGGTATATTCACATATGGCTGGGGAAGTGGTCAGCCAGTAGTTACATGACAGTTCTGGCAATTAGGGAGATGGATGCTAGAATAATTACTGAGCTTTTACAGATTTGTATTGTTATCTCTACTTTAAATCTTCTTTAGATCACCCCCAAACCTTTAAACTCACATAATGTAAGGCAACCCCCCATACGAGGAAGTGTCAGGTACGGATTACATACAGACAGGCTCCTACTCTTAATTTTTTTTTGACCCTGGGTTGGCCCTGCAGGCTAACCATAAGGAGCAGAGAGAAAGGTAAGGATCTACACTACACAGGGGGGCAAATTTTAGTTTGGGGGTGGACATGCCCTTTAAAGTTTTTATTTGCATTTGTGGTAGAATCAACACTGTCTGTCAATCAACAATGTCTGTCAAGTGCTAAAGCTGAGTACACACCATTAGATGTTTCTTTATGACCAGCCGTTCGGCACTTCTGACCGCTCAGCCAGGACGAAGGACCGCACTATGGTTTCCAGACTAGTCTGTTTCAAATGAATGGTTGGACATCGGTTGCAGACAGCCGAAAGCACATGCAATTTTTCCATCTGGATCAACCAATACACTGAACTATCAACCTGAACAATTGCATAGTGTGTATACAGCCTTAAAATCCATTGGCTGTGTGATTTAGATTTTGCCCATTTATCTATAGATGCTAAATTTAGTTTTCAAAGTTTTGCATACCCTATGAACCCTGCATCGTCAAAGGATTATGATTTTGACCCTTACATGTTAATTTCTTTTTGCAAGTGCAGTACTCTGACAGTCTGAAGGGATTTATAGAGTTAGGAGACGATCAGATTAGCAACACCACCATATGGTGTAATTCAAAGAACACAATAGTAAAAAAGTTCCTGCCACATGCATTAAAACAAAACAAATAATTAAAGCTTAATAGGATGTGAGAATCGTAGGTACCATTTGTATTATCCTTGAGTACAGAAAGTACAAAACCTTTATACACATCTGCCACACATTTGTGTGGATTTTCCACAGTGCTGCTGACTTTAGAGAGGAGCATTACAACTACCCCATTTGCATGGGGAATGCTGTTAAAGTCTTTTAGTAGGTGTAGCCTACTAACATGAAAATTACCCAGAAGTCTCCTTAACTACCCCATTGTAAGGAATTACACAATCCATTTAGTCTCCTTTATATTTTAGCTTTTTCTTCTTTCTTCTTTATAAAATTTAAAAATTGGAAACTAATAATCTGACCAGAGAATGATGGGAACTGGTATGGACCATCGTGCTTTGTAGCTGGTGACAACTGGTGGAAAGAGGTAATGTAAGTATAGATCGGGGGAGTTTTGAGACAACCTACTATGGCGGTTGGGGCTGGGGGAGGGAACCCTACACTACAGAAAATTATCAAAAAAGGGGTGGACATGCCCTTTAAGGTGGCTATACACATGCGATTTCCATTGCAATGTGCTGGCAGACCTCATTGATATGTCGGCACACATGCAGTGGGAACCACACACGGACCTGACTGATCCCCATACCCTGCATGGGGCCATACAGCCATACACAGAACGATTGGATTGCTTCCTTTAATAAAGTGAAGGGAGCCAATACTGACCAACAGATATTTTCCATCTTGACTGACCGACCGTAATGCTGACCACGGTCATTCATCGGTTAGGCTCAGCCCCTACACACTGACGATAATGGTTAAATCCCATCTTTTCTCGACGGGATTTACACATTATCGTTAGTGTGCATGGCTGCCTTTTGTCTTGTGAAATTATAGGTCTCACTCAAAAACATGGCTAAAACTATTTGATTTTTTTCCCTGGCAACTGATTTATACAGATGGAATTGTTCAATAGTAAATATACTGCTTAATTATCCTCTGTTTTGCATCACAGTGGGAAGTATGTAAAGTGGGAAGCTGTAAAACAGTAATAAAACTGAAGCCTTATTTCAAAGTTAGCAATTTGAATATTGAAGGTTAAGGTGCCCATACATTGCCGATATTAGGCAAATTTGTTGGATTTAATGTGATTTGCCTGATGCTGGCAAGTTTTATGGAGGGAGAAAACAGACAATACAAAACAATAGACAGGCTTAAGGGAACTTTTTTTCTATTTAAAGGGCATGTCCACCCTTAAAAACAAAGAACTAGTCATATGTTCATTACCTGCCCCAAACTCCAACTGATATATTCAGCACATTATCAGTTGTATTACTAACAAGATATTTAAGGATAATTATTGCCTCCATTCTGGTAGTCAATTAAGGCTATGACCGCTAACAACACAACCAATGATTGACTGCTGATTCACTGTTGCCTCTTCTGCACATGTTTAAGGTTATATAAAGCTTTCTTAGCCAAGGGTGGAGGCAAATCCTTTTCCATAACGGAACAAAACCTATGATTAAATATCTGGTTACAAATGCATGTAATAAACTGGTAAACATAGCAGTTTGCATGCTTTATTCTATATGTGTTCTTGTTATTTGCACACATGAATGAACCTTTCTGTCATTGCATTTTGCTCATTGTTGTAGAAGGTTGTTTAATCTAGTAGAAATGTAGTTTAATTGTTTCTCTTCTCTTGTCTGCCTCATAAACAATCCTAATTCTTGCAATCATCTCTGGGTGTGCATTATTCACAGTTAAAAAGGTTATATATTTTACTTTCAACTAGGCCTGGTTAATTCTTCTTTCCTTATATAAGCTGCTTACCATATCTTCAAAGCACTCCCTAATACAGCCCCTCCATACAGTTGAGAGCTGATTCATATATATACCATCCAAGGAGTAACCTCTGCTCTGCAAATGATCTCCTCTCAATCACCCTAGTCAACTCTTGCATTAGGATTTTGCTTGTGCTTCCCCTCTTCGATTTAACCATCAGTCAACATCCTTTAATATCTTCAAACATAACAAACAAGAAAAGAGATGATCAATGCACATTCCCAGGCCCCATATATCATATCTATGCTAGTGCAAACAACCCCCATGTTTTTACCGTTTGCGCTAGCATAGATATTATGATATATGGGGCCCGGGAATGTGCATTGATCATCTCTCTTCTTGTTTGTTCTAATGTTTTGGTCAGATCAGTAACACTTCCACTATTTGTTATAAAGTAATTTTGCCACAGGAGTGCTCCCACAGCCCCCTTTTATCTTCAAACATAACCTCAAAACTCACCTCTTCAGGCAAGCATATAACCTGGCCTAAAACACTACACCTTCCATTGATCCAACATGATCCTACCGGCTGATTAAACTCTGATGACCTATAGCCTACTGATTTACTTCACTTTGTAACATGAATGTTTTTCTCATACGTAGTTGTCCATCAAGTCCAACCTTTTCATCCTCCTTTTTAACCCTACCTACCAGTTGATCCAGAGGAAGGCAAAAAACAAAGGACAAACGGCAATCCGAAAGTATCCCTGGATCAACCAGAACTACTGTATATGTATTAATACCAGTAATTCTCAAAATTTTTTATTTTTAGAAACTTATCTAGCCCACTTTTAAAGCTATTCAATGAACTTGCCACCGCCATATTTGCCCACAGTTTCACCGTTCTCACTGTAAAGAAACCTTTCTTAACCTGAAGATGAAACTCTAATCTTAAAGGATGTCAATGTGTCATATTACCCTTTTTAATAGTATGTTTTTTGCTCTTACTCCTTCTGGGGGTTGATAGTGGGATTGGGCACTTTAACTGAGAGTCCTGCAGTGTATGGGATCACAGTGCATGCAAGCGCTTTTGAATTACTGTGCACTTTGATGTTGGCCAATAGTGGATAGTCTGTTGCGCTATTAACTCGGCTTATTGGTGTAACTTTGAGCATGTGACTGAGGTGCATGCTGGGAATACGGAAAGGCATCTAGGAATATTACCTGCTATCCGATAATAGCTGTCTATTGGCCCCGGCCTTGCTTTCAGCCGCCCAGACCGGTTTTAAGGTAGGAGGATTTATAACCGATCTAGGATGTTTTGCACATCGATAGTGCTTAGGAGATTCCTGTAGTCTATTATAGTGGTAACTTTAAATGGGGACCTGGTAGAGAATACATTATGGGATTTTAAAATGCACAGTGGGTGTTTTAATATTTATAACATATCACTATAGTTCTTGTGAAGGTTTTCATTCATCCAGGTCATGGTATATCTGTTGTATTCAATTAGATCAACTGGTCTTCAAGAACTAAACTTCAAGTCCAGTTGATCTAATTGAATACAACAGATGTATCACTATAGTGTATAATGTTACTGTTTTTTAGGTGAATTTTATTCACCTAAAAATTTATAGAATAGTTAGCACTAAACAAGGCAATTGGTTGGGCAGTGCCTCCAAAGGGTGCTTCAGGTGTCTGGGGTGTCAGACATGTCTATGTGGTTGTGGGTGAGGTTTTTTCCCCTCCCCACCCACACATGGGGGGAAAGATATGTGATTCGACACAGACTGACCTGCACTAGTAGCTCCGTAATTTACATCATTATTTGCACTTGAGGATTGTATTACGTGGGCAAGACGAGTACAACATATGTGAGCGTATGAACAATCACAGAGCAGCCCTGTTGGAACCTGAGACATCCAAGGAAATGTGTACAGTACGGTGAGCATTCTGTGCCAAGGCATTTTAAGGCTGCGGGTCACAATCTTTCTATGTTTAGATAATTTGTGATTGATCACATTCCTTCAAGCATCCCTGGTCCACTAAGAGACAAAAAGCGTTTACAATTGGAGGTTCATTGGAAAAGGAGATTGGACACTTTGGCTCCACGAGGCCCTAATGAGACTTTCATTATCATAATGTTTGTGGTTATAAGAGGACAATTGAGGGTTAATAGTTCTGCTTATCAAAGAGCTCAATATGAGAATAAAACTAGAACTGATACCTTTTATTGGCTTGACAACAAAAATACCGTATATACTCGAGTATAAGCCGAGGTTTTTAGGTTTAAAAATTAACCTAAAAACCTTGACTCGGCTTATACTCGAGTCACAAGGAACTTACCTGCAATCCAGAGGCAGCCGCGAGTCCGGCCGGCAGTTCTGCTTCTGGATTGCAGAGAGAGGAAGACTGAAGACCAGGTACGGGTAAGTGAGCTGGGGGGAGGGCTGGGGGGGCTGGTGGGACAGTATGCCATGCAGACACCCACATTACCTTTTTACTATAGGTGGTTGGAAACTACAACTCCCAGCAACCAAGCATGCTGGGAGTTGTAGTTTCCAAACATCTACAGTGGAAAGGTATTAGGGTGGGGGACAGTATGCCATACAGTAACCCCCAATACCTTTCTACTATAGGTGGTTGGAAACTACAACTCCCAGCAACCAAGCATGCTGGGAGTTGTAGTTTCCAAACATCTACAGTGGAAAGGTATTAGGGTTACTGTATACCCTCGGCTTATACTCGGGTCAATCATATTTTCTAATTTTTGAGGCAAAATGGGTGCCTCTGCTTATACTCGAGTCGGCTTATACTCGAGTATATACGGTAGCAATTTTTTAGTGAGTCCTAATCCCCACTTGTGGCTGGCTGGCTGATAAAGGGGGCTTAGGACTCCAGAAAGCTTGCTATTTTTGTTGTCTAATTAGCCAATAAAAGGTATCACAACTCTACTTTTATTCTTTTACTTATGGCTAACACTGTGCAAACCTCAACTATTGCTGTATCAATATGTGACAGACTCTTGACTTTGAGGTTGGAGGTCTGTACACACCTTAATTACAGTGCTAATCTCTATGTAGGGTATAAATTGTTGGGAATGATCTAAGTAGAATGGGGAATTTATAACGTTGGGGAAAGTTTTTATATATGGGGTCCTATGAGGGGTCTCTGTGTCTTTAGTCCCATGGAGAGTGAGTTCCCAGACAGAGCCCATTTTCTGGGAGGTTGTTGGTATGATTGGTATCATATGCACGCTGTTAACCATTGTGTGGCTACATGATGGCAATAAATTGTTTTTAAAGTTACTTGTTTTTGTACACACGGTTAAGGTGGTGGTGGTGGGGTGTTTGGTTTCCTCCCGGCCTTATAAGATGGTGAGAGTGAGAGTATCATATACTGTAGGCATTCAAGTGTATTTTTTGGTAATATAAGAGATGTTGAATGTAGTGATTCCAAGAGAATAATGCAGCTTTCCTCAGATATGGATCTGCAAGCTTTGCCACTTCATCCGTTACTGCATTAGAATTCCCTGGAACCACAAACAGCCATTCATAATGAAATAGGTGCTGTAAGGTTTAGTTCAGGTATCGGACAAGGGGTTTTATTATAATATAGTAGAGTATCTTGTACATTTCCATTTCATGTAACAGCTTACAGTTTATTAAATCTCTCTTTTATCTGTTTACAGGGTTTCTGGATCTGTCACTTTAAACAAGGGACTGAAGGTGAAAAATTCGGGGACCTCCAATGGTGTTCATCCCGTTCTCAGTTTTTTGTCTGTTTTGTTTTCCAGTCTTTACTTCTATGTCTGAATTAGTGTATTGTTTATACTAGCCTATATAATATTACTCCAGACAGTACATATTGCTAGATATTTCAATTCTTATTCAACTATACAAAAGCGAACATTTGCCAACCGCTTTTACACTCGTTTACATCTTTATTACTATCTCTCAAGCTTTATTTATGTCTTCCCTATAGTATACTACCATGTATCTATAGCTTCCATATAGTATACTATTTTGCATTTATATATTCCATATACTATACCATCCGAGGTGTCCTGTGCAGGTAAAAATTAAGGCTCAGAGCATATGATGATGACGGAACATTTGCATCTGGCATTAAGCAGTACTTGCCCTTTAATCTGCCTCAATGATTTGGTAACCATGGACTTATGTACATCTTTTTGTTTAAAGTTTTATTAATTAAATATCAAGGTTATTCAGGCATTTAAATTGCACCGATAAGGTTAATTTAGTCTCATTTATGACCTTTGAGACTTTTGATGCTTATTAAATAATGAATTTTTAAAAAAATATTTGCACTTGTGGATAAACAAGATGGAACTGGTTTTAATTTTCAGATGTTTGTTTTTCCTTAAAACCACCAGTGCCTTAAAAATATACATAAATCCAATGGCAATTTAGCATTTTAAAAAATGTCTTTTCTTATAATTACTAAAGGTTAATTTAATCACTGACAATGGGAGGCTACATTTCTGTATGGTAGTTCTAAGCACTGTTATTTTTACTTTTTATTTTAAATGCACACAAATTTAAGCAAGAATGAAATTGTGTTATGTTAGAGCAAAAAGATAAGGATCAGACACATGTGAATTAAAGTGCACAGTCAGCATTTCTCTTGGAACATAATCTGTTGATATCCCATCTACAACACTGTTCTGAAATCAGATCACTTCATTTAAAAATGGAACATTTCAAGCTGGAGATGTTTATTTCTTATGAGCATGTTATCATTACATTCTCAATCAATATATAGCTAGTAATACAAGATTTTAAAGTTCTTTAACAATAGCTGCTAACTTGTTTCATATTTAAACGTTTAAGATGTATGGGGGTAACTTTTCTTTGGACAAGCAGCAGCAATAAATCTCCTTAAACTGCCTCCTATATGTTATAAAGTATTTTTAGGGGACTTTTAGGCATTCGAATGCTAGTCACCTAAAAACAACTCTTCTCAAAAGATGTGAGAAAACTTACCTTTGTTTGCATTCATAATGAGTTTATCACAAAGAAGTCTCCATTTTTGTAGACATATATAGAAACTTTTCTGCTAATAATTTTATTTCCTTTGGAGAGCTGTGCAAGCCAGAGAATGGTTAATCCTCTACAAGCATTGGCTTGTTGTATACTAAATTATGTAATGCATTCTTTCTGTATTGATATTTTTTAAAAGATTGTGCAAAACCGTAATGCATGAGCTCTCTGCTTTTTATTTTAAACCCCTCACAGAAGTAATAGCAAATAAACATACACAGAACATACGTCTCCACATGATTTTGTTAAATTTTGATGCCAGGAATTCAGTATAAGAATGCAGTGTGAATTTCCTTTCTTGACCTAGATGTTTGTTTGATGCACCTGAATGTTTGTTATGAAAATGGATGAATCTGTGATTATTAAAGGGCATGTCCACCTTTAATATTAACTTTTAATATATTGTAGATCCACCTCCAACCAGCAAGTTAGATCTTTAAAAAAATGCTCATAACTGTACTTACAGCCTTTCGCTCCCTTAGCACATTGATCTGGCTCCCTGCTTGCCAGAACTTGCAAGAAGGGGCTGGACCAGCAGCCACGTTTGTGATTGTCCGCAGGAGCGAAGGGCAGTAAGTATGATGCTAATGTTTTTTTTAAAGATATAACTTTGCGATTATGGGTGGGCAGGTGGGATCTACAATATATATAAAGGAAATGCCACTGTCCTCTCAGGGCAAGGAGGCGGAAGAAACATTTTGAACAGGGAGACACCTCCTACTCTTGTTAGTGTCCTCAGGGAACACAAGTGAAGAACAGGGACCGAATGACACAAACAGTTCCTACACTTCACTTTTCATAACTTTGAAACGTCATTGCATAAGGAGCAGTGATGTATGGTGAGGATTTTTTACACTACACAGTGGGGCCCTTAGTGGGTTAAATTTTAGTTTTGGGGGAGGACATGCCCTTTTAAAGAAATATTTTGCAAAATAATGTAGGTCCTTCTTCTATAACCAAATCTACTAGAGCAAGATTGGTCAGGCAAACTGGCCTTAAATGATTAAAAAAAAAACTTCTAAAGCTAATTACCTTTTATTTAAAGGACATGTCCCCCCCCCCCCCAACTAAAATTTGCCCCACTGTGCGGGCTTGATTAAAGTACAGGAAACTGAAAAGTAGGAGCCTCTCTGTGTGTTATCTGTTTCTGCCTATCTCTGCTCCTCTGAGAGGTTTGTGGCATGTGCAGTGGAGCTCTACCTCCACCGGTCCTCCATCTCCCATTTGCTGCTGCATTGCATCTCTGTGAAAAGCAAAAAATAGGGAGAAGGAACCCCCCGAACCTGGATGCTATTTTTAAAACCCCAAATCTGTTCCTAAAGGTACTTACCAGCCCCTGGCTGCCTTCTGCTGCTAGGAAAAAGTTCACTTGGCTGCCTTCTACTGCTAGGAAAAGGTAGGAAATACCACCTACACCTTGCTAGGTGTAAAAAAACAAATAGTCTCCTAAACATACTTACCAGCCTCCATGCAACCACTTCTGCTGCTTTTATGTCAAGGGGTTGGGAATGAAGGCTGGTAAGTACCTTTTAGGAGACAATATCTTGTTTTAAACCTAGTGAGGTTTAGGTTTGGGGGAATTTCCTACCATTTTCTAATTTTAGCTTTTGGGGGTGGAGATAGCAAAACTGGAACTAGGAATACTTACTCCTAACTCCCATAGAATTGTAGGTGTGGTGGGATTGTTTTTATACTTTGATGGTTCTTTATTTGTTTGAATACAGAGTATATTATATTTTAAACCACCATCGGAAACTGCTATGTCCTTTATGGAACTATATTATCGGAAATTTTTGGTGCTTTGTATTAGCTTGGAGATTATCAAGGGATTATTATTAAGGGAATAATTATCCTTTTATATAAATTCCTGGAGGACAGATGCCAAGAAATGTCGAGTATGTACACTAACACTTCTTTTGCCCAGACTAGTTAATACAAAAACAGCTTTTGGCTAAAGATTAGCTTTAATAAATGAATTGCACAGATGCTATATGGTTAGTTAACTGGAAAAGAGATAAACAGGAGCAGACTTTTATGTAACTAAACTATTATTTATTTTTCATTGTAAAATAAAGATTGGTGTCCCAGCTATAACTATATTGCTCTGGCAGTAACTGTACCTGGGCACCATCTAATTAAATGTCATCAAGCAGTAATGGATTGGTTTTATTTATAAGTCCATCATATTTAACCCATCCAAGCAAAACCTTGCAGCCCCAAGCGAACAAAATGAAGCAATTTTAATTTGCTGATGGTTGAATGTTACAATTGTAATGATTGAATATTGGGGCAGGAGATTCAAACTCTAATTTACGGTTAGTGCGGTTATAATGCAGGATATTGGCAATGTGAAAATCCAGGAAAACTACTGACTGAAATGAGATTCACATAAGTTGCAGAAAATTTTAGACTCATTTTTGGGCCCAATCTGATGATGTTTGTTTTGTCGCCAAAGGAGCACAGGGAGACTGATAAATAGCTAGACTTATTCTGGGGTTTTTAGGCTGAGGCCCCACTACAACGCACTAAAACGCATGCATTTTGGTGCGTTCTCACGTTTTCTTGCATTTGCGCATGCAATGTTACAATGAGAACGCATGCAAATCGATTTTCCATGTTATTTAAAAACGCATGTGCAAACGTTAGTGTGGCCTACCCCTTACTGCACCAACCAATGTGCTACCCTGCTGTGGTAAGCATACACCCTGTCTTTTAAGACTGGCTTGTTTAAAAGTGGCAGCAGTGCTGTAATCGGGACATTCTGGTGTAAGATTGGTATGGGCCTCCAAGAATTATTTATACAGTATATGGTTAAATAAATTAATCAGATACTATGGTACGTTCAATTTACTGGTGGTTTTGTAAATTTAAAGGAGCAATTGTTTAAAATTGCCTGGGTATCGTTGAGCAGTTTCATGCAACAAACAGTTTCTTATTTATTAGTCTCAAGGATAGTGACTAGGGTTGCAAACATCCCTTTGTTATTGGACAAACAAATTATCTGTATATAACATTGAAGTTTAATGCACATAACATATATGGCCAGTATTAAAGTAAACTAATTTTTAAATACTATTTTCCTCATTGTAGTTGTCAGATCTCTTTAAAATTGTACAATAATATGAATTATTGGTTAAATGTCCCTTTAACTCTTGTACTTGCTTGTATGTGTAAACATGCTAAATATATATTTTGGAAATAACGAAAATGGTAAATTATGCACCAAGAGCAGAGCCCAGTTTTTCGAAAAAGCTGTCTGCTCAGAACATAGAAAAGGTATGAAATGAAACGAGGTGGATTTGGCAACAGAAGGGACAAAGGTACTGTACACAATGTGATATTGTATAGATACAATACATAAATTTGCAATTTAATAAAAGATTTCATTCTAAAGAAGCTGGAATACTAAAGAAAATGTTTCTAAAGTTCCTAAATTTGACAGATTTCATTTAAAGCTGTCTGCCGTTGCCGTTACAGATCTGGGTACACACAGTACCAATGTTTTTCATATATTATTGGGAGAACGATCGGGTGGCATATTTTCGATTTTTCCAAGGCTTTTGATACTATGCCACAAAAGGTCTGTTGGTAGGAGGCGGCTATTTAATCTACACATAGCACTAACTTATTTGAAAAGGCTAAATATGCCACAAAATCTTTACCCTGTTCATTTGTCTGCAAACCAATATCCCTGAGAGAGGATGTTGCCTCAATTTTCCATTTTCATAAAAATTATCCTTATATTTTTTAAATCTAGAACATACAGCTTTACA
Source organism: Hymenochirus boettgeri (assembly GCA_019447015.1). NCBI lineage: Eukaryota > Metazoa > Chordata > Amphibia > Anura > Pipidae > Hymenochirus > Hymenochirus boettgeri. The sequence continues at coordinate 294,481,359 of CM033469.1, forward strand.
TTGTCAAGCTTCAGCAGTAGCAAAACTGGCTTTTGGCTAACGTCCAATTAGCATGCACTCATCTATATATTCCCTATATATATCTAGATCTCCATAAGTTGGAAGTAGTTTTCAGTGTTTTGCATCAAAATGAAAATAAATAATGAATTAATGTCTGGTAAGTTTTAATTTTAGTATTTTTGTAAAACGCCTAAAGTAATTACAATGTTTATTATAAGAATACAATAGCACAGTTAGGGTTTTGCAATCAATCATTACTATGTATTACTTTTTAATGCTTAGAAAACCATTTCAGAATTCGTATTATTGATAATGTCAGGGTGTATATAATTAAATCCAAAATCGGTTTTATGTGGTGATATTGGTTCTGTTCTCACAAACCATGAAAAGACATATCCGTCATCTGCCAATTCTTTCTTGGGCTGTGATTCCTTTTCGACAATTCCGGTACTGCCAAAGAACTTTTACAGCAAATTGTAAATTTAACCAAGTTTGGAAATTTTGAAGCATAACATTTTAGCGGATGTAGAATCTAGCCATGCTGTTAACTTCAAGCTGTAACATTTCACTGTGAAGTCATGTTCTTTTTTAGCTAACTGAAAATAACACTGAAAATTACCCACCTGAATAAATTGCAAGATGTTGCAATGTCCTATAAAAAAAGTGTACACTACAAGACAATGACATAAGGAGCTACTATATAACACAATGGCAGAGAAATTACCCTCACTCTAACTTAATTTAACCATCCACTTAAGCCCCCCTGCCTCCTCAATACAATTTTCACTATAATTCCCTTTAATAAACACAATTTTATCATAACTTAGATAGAATGATGCCTCTCTGCAGCTCTGCTCTCTCCTCTGCAGCTTCCAGGTCTGGCAGTCCATCAAAACCGTGATGCTTATGTCACTGGCAATAAGCTGCTGTGTGGCATATAGACTAAATGTACAACAGCAAAGGAGGCTTTTAGCAGCTGGCAAAGGTTTGTGTTAAGAGTCATTTTTAGTTAAGGTAATTATATCAAAAAATAAGCAGATGCAAGTGAGGCAAAATCTTAGGTCCTTCTTTCACTGTCAGCAATGCAGTTTGTGAAATTCTAGCTATGCCCCTGTGGGTGGAATACTTAAAGGGCATGTCCACCCCCAAAACTATAATCCCCCCCACTACTGGCCCCACCATGTAGTGTAGTTTAATCCTTACCTCACATCCCAGCTCCATAGGGTTCTCCTGTAGTCCCCCCCCCCCAAAGTGCCAAAAACTGCCCACCAGGAGGCTAGCAGGGCTCTACCTCCTACCTTGCCTCAGGTAGATTTTTGCCATGCGTACTGCAGACCTTCTCCCCCCTCCCTCTCCCGATTCCCTCCCCCTAGCGTGAAATGTTTAATATGTAAGATTCCCCCTGGGCTCTCAGCCCCAACCGCTATATTTTTATCTTTATAAAGCTCCCCAAACTCTTACTTACCTCTCCTCTTTCCTCCGCTGCAATGAATGACCGGCAGCCGCGTCCGTGATTGGCTGCCGCTCAGCCAATCACAAGACGCGGCTGCCGGTCCCACCCCTCTGCTTGCAGAGGAAAGAGGGGAGGTAAGTAGAGTTTGGGGGGCTTTTTAAAAAAAAAAATATAGCGGTTGGGGCTGTGAGCCCATGGGGAATCTTATATTAAAAATAGCATTTTAGGGTGGACATGCCCTTTAAAGCACTACTATACCCGCCTACCCTAATGCATGCATTTTACCCAGGATGAGGACCCAAAGCGCTGGGTTCTCATCCCTTAATTCTTCTTACTAAAGCAGCTTTATTTGCCTTATGTTTCCTTCACTGCTCTGGTCCTCTCGGTCTCCCTTGATATGTCTGTGATGGAAAGACAGATGATTGCAAGGAGTCCCATGATGAATGCAAAAAAGGGACCAGAGCACCAAAGGAAAGTTTAGGCAACTAAGTAGTGCCCAGAGGCAAGGACCTAGCAGTTAAGGTCCTCACCATGATGACAATTGATGGAAAGAAGAGAAGAGCAAGGGGGCGGTGTGTATAATTGTCTATTAATTAATGAGCTTATACATGTTCCTAAGGGCTGTTTGGACGGCTATTTTTCTGTACTCTGAAGCAAGCACAGGATTTCTGGGGGAGGGATTCCGGAAAGAGTTATCATGGACAGTGTTGAGCTCTGTGCAGCACCAATATTTTAGCCACCCCCATGTTAAAGTATACCTCTATTATCTTTTCCTTACCCTTAGACTGTTTCCTTAGACCTTTAGGGCACGGCCACACTGCAACGCAAAGGCAATAGCATGCGATTTCATGTGCGATTTTCGTTGCGTTTGCGATTTCTTCAATAAGTATAGGAAAACGCATGCGATTGCGATTAAAAATGCAGAACGCAAAACGCAATCGCACTGAAAAACGCGCGTTTTTTTGCGTTGCCGCGTTTTCAATGATTTTGGAAAATCGCAAACGCAAAAAAACCGCAGCAGTGTGGCCTAGCCCTTATTCCATAATATATATAGATATTAAGTCACCAAGAATTTGTATGATCATACAAATATATGAGGTATAGGTATCTATATAGTGGGCACGGAATTTTTGTGGTTTGGTTGGTCCAAAGACAGATTTGGGTGGTCTGGGGGGAGAGCCAAAATGTGGAGTGCAACTAGTGTGGCCCCTAGCTTGGCCCAGGCTGGGCATCTTTGCTTTAAAATTGGTGTTGGTTGAAAAACATTTTGACTTTAATAGCTGTCAAAGTTATGACACTGAGCAGAGACAGAAGATGGACAAATGAACAAACATTGATTCGCAAATTTGCAGTACAATGTGTTTTCATAGAAGTAGTAGACTACAGCCATGATATTGAAAGAACAATCAAACAAATCGATTTATTGATTTATATAGAGCCAACCTCTTCCGTGGCGCTTTACAATTACATGGTCATACATTACATACAGGGTAATACATGTTATACAAAGTCATACTTATTACATACACAGGTAATACATAATATAAGTAAACAGAGTGTGGAGTTTCTTACAGCAATACTGTGATACAATAGGAAAGAGGACCCTGCCCAAAGAGCTTACAGACTAGAGGATATGGGGGTGAGACATAAGGTGACGGGAATCGGTAGGCTGTAAATAGATTGGCAGTGGAGCATGAAAGGCGGGCTGGATCCTATTGGGTAGTAAGAGGGGTAATGTTTAGGCCAGGTTATATGCAAGCCTAAAGATGTGGGTTTTAAATTTACGTTTGAAGGTGTTAAGGGATGGCGAGTGACAGACGGAGGGAGGGAGTTCCAGAGCAGAGGGGCAACACGAGTAAAGTCCTAAATGCAGGCATGGGAAGAGGTGACCAGAGTGGATCACTGGATCAGCTCTGAGATACAGTATATGGAGGGGCTGTGTTGGATAGTGCTTTATAGGATAAGGTAAGCAGTTTGAACTGGATCCTTTGTGTGATGGGCAACCAGTGGAGAGACTGACAGAGTGGAGAGGCATTAGAGAAGCAAGAAGAGAAATGAATGAGCTGGGCAGCAGAGTTGAGAATGGATTGAAGCAGTGCCAGGCAATTGTTTGGTAAACCACACAGGAGTGTGTTGCAGTAGTCTAGCTGAGATATGATTAGGACATGGACTAGGAGATGTTTTTGAGTTGGAGCCGACAGGAGTTGGAAAGTGAATTGACATGAGGTTTGAATGAAAGATTGGAATCTAGCGTTGTTCCCAGGCAGCAGACATGAGGAGATGGGGATATGGGTGTGTTGTGAGGGTGGGAAAAAGATAAGTTAAGTCTTGTCCATGTTTAGTTTGTTCTGAAATTAGCTCCACTCCTCGCCCCCCCACAGGGAGGGGGCGAGGAGTGGAGCTAATTTCATAGTGAAAAAGACTAAGGGGCATAAAAGAGCGAAAAGTAGCGAAATGTTTTCGCATTCGCTTTTTGCATGGGTTTTCGCCAAAAAGACAGTTAACGCTATTTATAAAGGTAGCGTTAACGAATGGCGAAACAGTTTCCGCAGGCTATCGCTAAACCCTTTTCGCCTTACTTCGCAATGGTAATTTTAGCGAAAAGGCATAACACGATTTATAAAAGAGCGAAAGGTGGTTTTTGCGTTAAAAAGAGCGAAAGATTAGCGCGACCCTGAAGGTGGTGAAAAGTCATTGTTTGAGCGAAAAGGCATTCTAATGGGTAATATGCCTTGAAAAAGCGAATGCGCATTAGAAGGGCGATCGCGCATTAGAATGTAATATGCCTTGGAAAAGCGACATTAGAAAGGCGATCGCGCATTAGAATGTAATATGCCTTGGATAAGCGAACGCGCATTAGAAAGGCGAACGCACATTTTAATGGAATATGCCTTGGAAAAGCGAACGCGCATTAGAAAGGCGAATGTGCAGTGCAAAAGAAAATTGTATTCCAATTGAGAAATTCTAAGAAGATTGACTAAATAAGACATTGCTGACTTCTTGGTAAATGTGAGGTGGCCATTTTGAACTTGTCATCATTTTCTAGTGGGCTTTTCTGGTTTCGAATGGTTTTCGCAATGCAGTCTTCTTAGATGCGTTAAGTTTTCGCTGCGATACTTTTCGCTCTTTATCGCGCCCGTTCGCCTTTTTCTGCCGCGAAGTGTGTTTTTTTCGCTTTTTTATAAATAAGGCGAAACGAAGCCCCAAATGGCGCTATTTTCGCTGCGATGTGCTGCGCTAATTATTTGGCGAAAAAGACAATCCTTTATAAATATGCCCCTAAAGGTCCTACCAGAGAGATAAGATATGTACTACTTAGCTTAATGAAACTTGTGCACTGATCAAAGAAAATGGATCTGGAAGTGTGGATTCTGTATACTTTTTTTTTTATCACGCCTGATAAACTATAAGTCTCATCTAGATTGCACAGAAATTATTTTTTCATATATATTCAAGTCATATGCTTTGATTATATTTGTGACTTTGATGGAATTTGTCATTTCTTTAGCAGTGCTTATGCTAGTTTTACTTTTTCTCCCCTTTTTGGGTGTCCCTATTTGATGGCCCTTAGGGCTAGGCCACACTGCTGCGTTTTTTTTGCGTTTGCGATTTTCCAAAATTATTGAAAACACGGCAACGCAAAAAACCGCGCGTTTTTCGGTGCGATTGCGATTTGCGTTCTGCATTTTTAATCGCAATCGCATGCGTTTTCCTATACTTATTGAAGAAATCGCAATCGCAAACACAACGAAAATCGCACATGAAATCGCATGCTATTGCGTTTCAGTGTGGCCTAGCCCTTATCCCTATTTGATTGCCCTGTTCTATATAGGAGCAACTTGTGCATCTTTTCATCAAATGCTTGGAGATACTTTAACACCAGTGTTATATTGGGAGCAGTGCGACTTCCATGTCTTTTTTTTCAAGATGTTATACATAAACAGTACTGCAAAGAGAGGAACTGGTGTTCCCTGTGACTAATAAACCTATAATGTAAACATGTACGTACAGCTGTTTATAATCTCAGAAATCAAGTTCAGTTCAGGTGATTTTCTACTATCTGTGCCTGTATCACTGTACTTTATAAACATTAAAATGCATACCGGCAAGATAATCCAATTTTGGAATTGTTGCAACACGTAAGGGTTTTATCTGTTGTATTCAATTAGATCAACTGGACTTGAAGTTTAGTTCTTGAAGACGTTTCGCTAGTCATCCGACTGGCTTTCTCAATTCAGAATGATTTGTACAAGAATCTGTGGCAATTATGTACCCTGGAAAATCCCAATTAGAATATTCACAGCCAGGTGTCAGGTTGTGATTAGATAGTGGCTAAGAGGTGTTATAGGAACGCCCAGAGTAAGGTGTCAAAACAGCATTGTACATGGCAGACAGTTGGTGTCGAACCCCCCCACCTCTATTTAGGCTTGGTTTCTTTATTTTCACATAAATGGCCTCAACACCTTAACTTCTTGTACAAGTCATTCTGAATTGAGAAAGCCAGTCGGATGACTATCGAAACATCTTTAAGAACTAAACTTCAAGTCCAGTTGATCTAATTGAATACAACAGATATACCATGACCTGGATGAATGAGAACCTTCACAAGCACGTAAGGGTTTTGTTTCCCAAATATCCCCCCAACTTCTGTTGTTTCCCCTACACATGAAATCCATTAATAACCATTGTGCTTTCATGATCATCCCTTAGATGCAGTTCCATAAGGCAGCCATATATCATCAAAGTCTGTCTAGGTGCAGTCCACACCTCATTAGTAAGCAGGTGTGTGAATAAGATTTTCAAACATGTCCTATTAATCAAACTATGTATGGGAATCATTTTCTCACCATAATCTTATCAATGGGGGATTTCAATCATTTTGGTGCATGTGTGGTCTCTTACAGAACAATCACATTTGTTAACATTACTTATGCTCAATATATGTTACATATGGCATTTAGAAACATCAGAGAAAATGAAAACATATAGGGGGAGTTTATGGAGAACCAGTTTTGCTAAGCTAAAAGATGTACCGGGGGTTAGTGTGGCTTTAAGATTATACTTGTGGTGGTTTTGTCAATTCACGTAGGATATACTGCACAACCACTGCAAGCAATGAACGCAGGCAATTATTCGTGTGGGTTCCAGCAAATAGTTGAAAATGTACTGAGAGGTTGCCATTGCAAAAGAGGGGCAACGGAGAGTGATACTGGCTCTCTGTATATTGCCCCCTTAATATGCATTGCTCTGATTAACCAAGGACTATCATCAGTCCGCCTAAGAATTAAGACCACCTGTATATTTATGTACTGAAATATCTATGTATTTATCCCCCTTGTATGACTTTATTGTATTTTGTTACTGTACAGCGCTGCGTCCCCTAGTGGTGCTTTCTAAATAAACTATACATACATACAAAAGCATTTATCATCCATTAAAACTAAATAAAATAAACTAGAAATGTGTAATAAACTTTTTTAATTTATGAAGAAAGAAAGTAGAAAGAATGAGTGCTTCATAATACTTTTTCATTGTGATGAAACACTGTTTTACAATTTACAAGGAAATTGGCAGGTTAGGCGAGTAATTATTTGTCCTTTTGTGATGGTGGATAAAATTACAAGGTTTTTACCTGCATGCTGAATTTTTTATAAGCAAAGGGGAATTCATTAACACTTCAGTTTGGCTGTGTAGTTGGCAAACCTAGTTTGTTGTTCAATTAGCAATTATTTCCACAAATGACATTTTACAGACATAAATAATAGAAAACGTAAAAAAAAAAGTATTTTGCACTAGTGTACTTAGAGAAGGGTAATTGCGCCTATCCACTTTTTTTTTAGTAAGCTGGTCCCAAGGACCAATGTTTTTGGCTCTGCAGTCTTGTTTAAAATTAAGTAGGCCATGCCACTTGTGCACATACTATATTTTATGTGATTACTCTCCTTAATGTTGATAAATGTTAGGGGATGCATTTTGGTGTGCTGCATATACTATAAATGGCTCTATGCTATGTAAATCACAAAGGGTCCTGGAATTTTGGTGTATAACAAACCCAAATGTAGCAAGCAGTGCCAGGAGCAACGTCTAGAGCCAGGAAGATATTGTCTTGTATAAAGAAAGGTATGGATTCAAGGGAGAAAAACATTATTCTCCCTCTTTACAAAGCACTGGTAAGGCCTCATCAGTTTAGGAATCCCATATACAAAAGGGACATCTTGGAAATGGAAAGGGTTCAGAGAAGGGCAACTGAATTAAAAGGGGAAGCTGGGTGAGCTTGAACATGAAGACAGATTGGATAAGTTACAATTATGTACGCTGGAGAAAAGGTGCTTGCGTGGGGATATGATTTCTGTGTATAAATACATTAACGGCCAAACAAACTATCTGGGGCATTGTTCACCAATAGAGCATGTCAGAGGACACACAGCCATCCCTCAAGACTAGAAGAAAAGAAGTTTCTATTTCAAGTTCAGAAAGGTTTTTTCCCTGTGAGAACGGTAAAGCTATGGATGTGAAGATGGCAGGTTCATTGAATACCGGTAGTTTTTAAAAAAAGCTGGATGAGTTTTTAAAAACAAGGAATGATGCATGTTACTGGTATTGGTACATGAAGTGGATTGATCCAGGGATATCAGGAAGGAATTCCTTCCCCTTCACTACTGTATTTTTTTTGCCTTCCTCTGGTTAGGTTGGAGTATTATTGTGGATTTATATAGCGCCAACATCTTCCATAGTGCTTTACAATTACATGTATACATTCACATCAGGCTCTGCCCCAAAGAGCTTACAATCTAAGCACATTTATTTGATACAAATAACCTATCAGTATGTCTTCATGAATGTGGGGGAAAACGGAGTGCCCAGAGGAAACCCACGCAAGCACGGGGAGAACATACAAACTGCTTGCAGATTCAGAGCTACAAGGCATCAGTGCTAACCACCGAGTTACCGTGCTGCCCCACGGTAAGGGTAAATGAACATATGTCTTTATTTAACCTCAAATACTATACAATACTATTCTATACTAGTCAGGCCACAATGCTATAAACACAAAAGGGGGGCTGTGGGAGCACTCCTGTGGCAAAATTACTTTATAACATAGTGGAAGTGCTACTGATCTGACAAAAACATTAGAACAAACAAAGATGATCAATGCACATTCCTGGGCCCCATATATCATAATATCTGTGCTAGTGCAAACAGTAAAAACATGGGGGGTTTTAGTTACAATTTTATGCCTTCCAACCACGTCAAGGTAACCCCAGTATGGAAGGTCTTTTACCTTGAGTCATTTATCTGGGTTGACACTCCCTGCTTGGTTGCATTTTCTTGGGAAGGTTGTCTCCCTGACCTTGCATTGGATTATTATTACAGGCTATCACTTCCCCCCGCCTACTGGCTTTTAACAAGGAGGGAAGAGGCCTTTCATCCAATGCTTAGTATTCAAGGCATAAGACCTCCAGTTAAAGGGACGTGTTGGGGGTGCTACTACGACATGGAAGCTTGGTCAATCTTCCTGCAGAGAAACTCTGCTACAATATATACACAAAAGGGGGGAAGTGATAGCCTGTAATACTAATCCATTGATCATCTCTTGTTTGTCACAATGCTATAAAGGTATATATAAAGGAATTGCTTTGCTTTTTATAAAAAATTTAGCTATGCCTCATGTAAAAACTAAGGGGCATGTTTATAAATTATCACTATTTTCACCATTTCACTATCGCAGGACATTGAAATTACATAAATCGCCGTGTTTATAAAGTTATAATTTCTGTCACTAAAAGAATTGGCACAGCCATGTGCGCCAGCAACATCTCCATATTTGTTGTGTTGAGTCCGGTATTGCGGAGAAAAGAGAAAATGGCTGCAAGCAAAGGTAAAAAGTTGATCGTATTACTGTAAATGCAAGATAAGTCATGCCCCTGGACCCTTATTAAGAAACACTCTACATTGACATCTTTCAAAGACCCACTGGGAGGCTGAATATATGGGCACTTATGCATTTTGGACACCTCAGACTTGCCAGTTTTAAATGGCCCAACTTAACACATGAACACATTTATCGTCATTTTAATAAATGCAATCGAGCAGTTACCGAGCCAATAAGTGAAATGGTGAGTGTGGCGGTAATATCTTTTCTGTGTCTGTCATCTCTGCTATATTAATTGTTATATTGCATTAAGTTCTAAAACGGCAGTGATAACGGTGATGAAAGTTATTGATCCTTTATAAATATGCCTCTAACCCTAAATTGTTTAAGTCTTACAAACACTAACATTTGATGAAGTGCTAGCTGTAGATCACAGTGCTAATTAATTTGGCTTCCCTTCCATTTTATTCTTCCTCTTTTTTGGACTATATCTCCTCCCACAGTTTTTAAGCTAGAGACATGAAATTCGGTGCAGACTTGTGGGGCATATAGGAGAAGTGAGCTGTCTTCTAGCTAAGGAATCCGCGGAAGCGTTAGAGCGTTATCTGCAAATTTCTGGACATTTTTTTCCCATAGACTATAATGGTAACAATCCTCAAATGTGGATATTTCAAAACAGTTTGTTTCATGTCTGTTGTATTCAATTAGATCAACTGGACTTGAAATGTAGTTGACGTTTCGCTAGTCATCCGACTGGCTTTCTCAATTCAGAATGACTTGTACAAGAATCTGTGGCAATTATGTACCCTGGAAAATCCCAATTAGCATATCACAGCCAGGTGGTAAGGGTTGTGATTGGTGGTGGTAGTCTTGGTGGATTTATGTTTGTGATAGATAGTGGTAAGCGGTGTTATAGGAACGCCCAGAGTAAGGTGTTAAAACAGCATTGTACATGGCAGACACCTTACTCTGGGCGTTCCTATAACACCTCTTAGCCACTAAACTAAAGTCAAAAAATAATTTATACTTATTCTCAATAGTTTTATGGTTGTAAACACAAAAAAAAGACATACCCACTCAACCAGACCCAGGAACACACCTACTGATCTACTTATCTATTACTGTGGCAGCCATACTTAAAGGGTAACTAAAGTAAAAAAAACTAATTTTGATCAATAATCAAGTTTTTTTTTTTTTTTTTTTTTTACTTCCAACCTGATCCAGGTACACACACCTACTGACCCACCCTTCCATTACTATGGCAGCCATATTTAAAGGGTAACTTTAGTCAAAAAAACACATTTTGACCAATCATCAAAAAAGTTAGTATTTTATCCCCCAACCTGATATGAATACACACACACCAACTGACCTACCTTTAATGCATGTGACATATTTAAAGGGTAAGTAAAAAACAACAATGTCTTCTTCATTGGCAAAATTGAGTTTTAAAATCTGCAGCACAAACACACAAATTCCCTTCCAAAATGCAGTCTTTCAAGCCAAATTCAAAGTTTATACTTTCTAGTTGTCCATTGATGTGAAAGAGAGACTAGGCTAGTGAAACATCCTCTTGTGACGTTATATTACAATAGTGCAAGACTTGGTTTTGGGTGCACCTCTATCTATAGACACTCTACATTTGCTAATTTAAAATCATATGCAATAGAGGGTAGAGCAAGAATCCACAGTAGGCCTGGGATTACATCAGCAATCATCAGTTTATTAAAGAAAAACTACATGTGCCAATATTATGGGAGATTACAGGTAGAACTGATTGGTCTGTGTGGACAAAAGCATCTGCAAAGCGCACTCTATAATGGAAGTATGCTGATGTCTGACTTAGCTTTGTTGTCAATAAAACGATTAAGCGGTACATTGAGCGGTATATACTTTGACATCACATTAAACTAACCTTCTATAGTACTGCTTAGCTGCCTTTAGAATATGCGGTTTACAAATTGCAAAATAAAATACATAATGAATATCACAAAAGCTAATTAGAAGAAAAACGAGTGAAGTTCTGAAGATCAGCATACATGCATGGAGACAAGCAAGGCTGCTATCGGGAGTGTATAGAATGCACTAGTTGGGTTGTACTAACCATAACCTTTCATATCAGGCTGTCCCTACAGCTTATCTTGCTACTCTGAGCCCACAGATAAGCTGCCCCCTCTAGCATGTAAATTCAAAGTAATGAATCTGTGTGTGTTTGGAAGCCCTGGTCACAAAATACCATACAGCCTATCAATACTGTGTAACCCCCTGTAAAATAAAGAAAAGTGCTGTCAATTTAGTGCTGCAGGTTAAGTATGCTTAAGAACTTTTCTCTTACCTGTCTGGACATTGTAAAATTCAGCCACTCTGTCTGGGGATAGAAACACTAACAAAAGATTTTATTTAAGGTATTCCCCTTTCCAATATGGCAATTGCTAAAGCTGTCACATGACTGAGGCAGCCCAATGGGAAGGACTAGTCAATTTAAGGAAGGAGAGCTACGGAATCCTGGGAGGAAGGAGGGAGGAGACTGCCGTGTGTGCTGAATCAGGGACAGACTGCAAGGAGCTGCTACTGCTGTGGACTGAGAGAAGAAGACACACGCATTAGAAAGTTGCTTTGAGAAAGCTGTGGGAAAAGTTGATGATAAACTGTGTCAAGTTCTGAGTCTGACTGTGTGACTATCCAGTGGCTACCAACTGTGAGTAGTGCAGTGTGCTGCATAGGGTCCTGCTAAGCACAGAAGAGGTCCAAACAGATATACAGGTGTACCTGAGACACCCTTTCACTGCCAGTCCTCAGAGACCAATCTTCAATTCCCAGTTCATTATTACCAGTAAACTGCATTTGCCTCTGGATATGTGTGTTGTTGGGATTCTCAAGTCCAGGTGACTGTGGTGCCAATTAACCCTGTATGGATTACAAATACTGAATGAGCTCCAACATAAGGCCTGGATGCAACCACTATACAGGGATCTTCACTTTAGGGGTGCGCACCCAAATTGCTCTAGAACTATACTTTGTTTAAGGATCTATTAAAGTACAAGTACATTTATATGTTTATAGGAGTATAGAAAATATTGTTAACAATAGGCACTGTTATTTGTTATGCCAGTATATGTGTGTATAGAAAGAATTTATATTTACATAATAACTACGTTGTTTAACCCTTTTACACTTTTATTATCACTTTAGTAAAGGAAATGCAGACTGTGTGTTTGTTATATTACTCAAGCTGTACTGTGTGATTAAAGGGGAAATACGGTGTCATCACTGGGGCTAGAGCTAAAATCCAAATACAGCGAACGTTCGAGTAAGCTGCCTTATATATACTATAGCAAAACAAGTTGGCCAATCCCATAAAGGGGGGCTACAACTGGATGTGTACCAGTTGCAGTATTGATGATATATTGTGTTTATATGTTTAAAGAAAGAAATGGTCATTGTTTTCCCAGAACAAAGTTGCAGCAATATCAAGGCACCATTTTTTACATTAGCAGAGGTATAGGACATAAGGCTGAGTACACACCAACAGATATTTCCAACAGATATTTTCCAAACTGGATGAATGAGGGATCAGGTCCGTTGGTAAATCATGGCCGATCATGCGGTTCCCTATGGGACCGCACGTTTGTTCGCGTGCACCGTTGGCAGCGGACACTATTGCCGCGACCGACAGTCATTTGTCCTGGCTGAGCGCTCGCATCAAACGCTCGGTCGGGATAAATAATAGCCTGTGTGTACCCAGCCTAACATTATTGCCATTCTTACCATTTCTAAATAAAGAGCTAATGGGGCTAAATATATTACGAGTTAAATAAGGAACACATTTCACATTTGTATTAGTGACTCACGGCAAATGTTTTTTTTTTATTATACCTGATTAGCTAGAGAAATGTGCATCAGAAGTAACCAGGGCCTGGACATTGGCAAATGTTCCATATGTGGCCAGGCTATTTTTAGAACTTTATACAAATCCCAAACCAAACATATTTCATAACCTCCTTCCCCTCATTAGATGACATCATTTTGAATCCAGTGAAATGTTTTTGACTGATACAAGAAAAAGTAATATTTTATTATCTTTAGAGAGACAAAGCACGGATAAGACCTGTGAGAACAATTATTCAAGAGGCCAAAATCTAGGGGTGGATGGTGGGGGTAAAATTGTGGTGCAACGTGCCCACCGCTTCTAATGATAACCCTTTCAGGAATCCTGCACTTGCCCCTGATTACATAGTCATACACATTGCATACAAGGATAGGACATATATACAAAAGCCATTCATATTACAGACTGTACATGAACGGTTCATGGATAATGCATATAATATAGGTACACACACTCAGTGTGTGGCAAAGGGATGATTTCATGTAAAGCAATACCATGATACATAAGGGAGGAGGCCCCTATCCAAGTCAGCTTACACAGTCTAGAGGTAAAAGATTACAAAAGGGTCTTCAAGCCTCTCTTACTGTAAATTTCATATAGCACAACCAATCTTTAATAACAAATTTATTCCATTGTTTTCAAAGTAGTTTAGTCCCAAGGAGGGAATTTTCCTTCCCAGTGCACCAGAGGCAGAGTCCATCGTTTATTAGACTCCTCTCGCCCATTTGCTCTCATGCTGGTATGTAGCCTCTGAGGATTAACAAAGCATGCTAATTTAATGATGCAACAATTATATCATGACAACATTTTTGCTTACACCCCTTAATGTATGAAAATATACTTTAATATAATTTAGATATAACCTGTTTGATGGTTGGATTGGTAGAGGAACTGCCATGATTTTCCATGAGCCTCTGTCCATTTAGCATTGGGCCTGTAAACTGTCAGTACTGCTGGTGATGGGTTTCTCTTGCTGTATTTCCCCTATTAGATTCCTGATGCCTATCCAGCTTAAAACCATCTGTTTATGCAGATATATATTTGCTGTGTGCATTTGCTGTGCACTTATATTCCATCAGATTTTTGTGCACACATCACTTTAACCTGTGTGCATGGGCCTGCAGAGTTGTGTGCACGAGCTCACAGCTTAGAGGGAACCCTCCTTTCCAGTCTCTGTTGCTCAAAGGTGTATCCATTAGTTAATCTGTAAAATACTAGGATTGTATTTGCTTGGATTCAATTCCACAGTGGAACGAATTCGGCCTGATGGCCCGGGGTACTCACTGGTACACTTTCAGGAGGAGACCAAAGGCTGTAGGTTTGGATTCTGGAGCAGAAGAGGCTGATGGGAAGAGTAGGTGGGATACAAAGGTGCTACTGGGAACTGTATGCTGGATACCAAGGTAAATAGAAGAGCAGGCTAGGTAAGTAGCTGATACTGGAACAGGCAAGGTAAGTAGCTGATACTGGAACAGGCAAGGTAAGTAGCTGGTACTGGAACAGGCAAGTTAAGTAGCGGGTACTGGGAACAGGCAAGGTAAGTAGCTGGTACTGGAACAGGCAAGGTAGTAGCTGGTACTGGACAGGCAAGGTAGTACTGGTACGAACGGCAAGGTGTAGCTGGTACTGGAACAGGCAAGGTGAGTAGCTGGTACTGGAACAGGCAAGGTGAGTAGCTGGTACTGGAACAGGCAAGGTGAGTAGCTGGTACTGGAACAGGCAAGGTGAGTAGCTGTACTGGACTGGAACAGGCGGTGAGTAGCTGGTACTGGAACAGGCAAGGTGTAGCTGGTACTGGAACAGGCAAGGTGAGTAGCTGGTACTGGAACAGGCAAGGTGAGTAGGCTGGTACTGGAACGGCCAAGGTAGTAGCGGTACTGGAACAGCACAGTGAGTAGCTGGTACTGGACCGGCAAGGTGAGTAGCTGGTACTGGAACAGGCAAGGTGAGTAGAAGATGCATGTACTGGTAAGGTAAGTAAACAAAGGAGCTGCTATAATGTGCTGGGTCCAAGTTTCTCTAAATCGCAGTAACACTTGTTTTACATGAAGACAATGTGAGCAGGGGAGAACTGGCCCAGTAGGCTGAGGGGCAAATGCCACCCGGGCTGGTCTTTAATGAAAAATGTGGGCTGCTACAGAAGCTATTAGTAAGTTAAATGCTTGAAAGGCACAGCACACACACCTTTAGCTCTAACATGGGCAAGGATCAGGAAACTCCTCCTCCTTCAGATCCTTTACCAGTCAGCCCTCCAGTTCATTAGCCAGTGTTGTCAGCCCTCCAGTTCATTAGCCAGTGTTGTCAGCCCTCCAGTTCATTAGCCAGTGTTGTCTGCCCTCCAGTTCATTAGCTAGTGTTAAGTCAGCCCCCTGTTTATTATTCAGTGTTTGTTTTCCCTCCAGTTCATTAGCTGATGTTAGTCAGCCCTCCAGTTCATTATCAATGTTGTCAGCCCTCCAGTTCATTAGCCAGTGTTATTCAGCCCCCCGTTTATTATATGTGTTTGCCAGCCCTCCAGTTTATTAGCTGATGTTAGTCAGCACTTCCGTTCATTAGCCGGTGATAGTCAGCCCTCCAGTTCATTAGGAAAAAAGGAAACTTTGGGTAAGTACAACTTGACTTAGAAAATGTACCCAGGTACTTGTAGGGGGAGGAGATTTTAGGACTACAATTGTCCTATAACCACATCATACACTTGAAAATGTTGCAGGCAACAATGTAAAATCGTAATAGTGGTCTAATAAATGGGCATAACTTAAACAAAGTGTGTGGTTAAAAATGTTGCAATCTATCGTGAAAGGTCCACTTGGTTGTATTTTCCCCCTAGGCCAAATGTCCCAGAAATTCCCTATCGTATGTATCCCGGATGTACCCTGTGGTAGGTATCCCGGATGTACCCTGTGGTAGGTATCCCGGATGTACCCCCCTGTGGTAGGTATCCCGGATGTACCCCATGGTATACCCCCCCCTGCAAAAATATGATGGGGCCCCTATCAGTGCTTCATCTACAGTAGTTTTCTGGGAGGAGGCTTTATCTTTCAAAAAAATAAGAAAGTTTGAATCTTCGGTTGCTCCCCCTACTCCCCTAGTAGTTATACCCCTATTAGGTATCCAAGATATACCCTATGGTAGGTATTCCAGACATTATATGTGGATTTACCCTATAGTAAATATCACAGTTATACCCTGAGGGAGCTTTCCCAGCTCTCTCTCTGGTAGCTCACTTTTCATTTACAGGTGCAGTCCAGTACAGAGAGTCCATTAGAAAAGCAGGCTTACCAGGCCACAGACGAGAGTATTTGATCTGCACAGTCTTAATATGTTTAGGTGCATATGAGCAAATCATTGTGTTAGGCCCCCAAGCCACCAATCAATCAAAGCCTATAATATTGGGGCCCCAATAGGGCTTGTGGCCCTTGGCAGTTGCCTTGTTTGCCCCACCCCAAAACCCTACTCTCATTGCTAAGAAAACCTAGTGTATCCCAGCCCAAGACAGCCCTATTCTTGAATATTCTACTCCATTCCTGTTAGAAATGAAAACATTTTCTTCTATATATATATATATATATATGCTAACGGTACACATTATTTCTTCTCATCATTAAAGGGGAACCATAGACTAAAAATGAAGTAACCAAGGAAAGTTCTGTCCTAATAACTGTTTGCTTTATTTTTGTTGCAGTTCAGAATTTAATTCTGGCTCTGGATGAGTAGCAACCCATATACATTATGAAAGGATTCTCCTATTAGAAGAAGTTATCCACCCTGCTTATTCTCCTGGCCATGCAGGGTTCTAGAAAGGGTAGAGAAGTTAACAGGTAGAATATGAATGGGCCTTGTTGCTAATCAATTACATACCAACTCCTTTATTTGGTGGCTGATTCTCTGGGTCTCCAATCAAAGCTGAATTTTAGGGTTTTGAATGCTGTTTTATCAGCATTACAGGATATAGCTACCAATAAACAGGCTGATGTTTGTCCGATCGCAATGATCGGAAATCCCAGATCTGGTTGAAGTTCAGAAATCTGCGGAAGACTTTCCGCCTGGTCTAATCTTTGTTTTTCCGATAAACCGCTCAATATTATCAATTGGATCAAATTTGCCAAGTTGCCCAAAATATCAATGCTGTATATGGGGGGATTAAGTCTTCTTGACTTGTAAGGGCTAGGCCCCACTAGCGTGTTTGGACTGCGATTTGTGATCCAATTGTGCTAGTGGAAGCGTACACTTCATGTCCTGTGCTTCCGTGTGCTTTCTAGTGCTTGCAATCACCATTTTTGGTCCATATCGCATACGCTCTGATATGGCTCAATGCCAGAAGCAGAGAGAATGTGAACTGAATTGAGGGTGTTCTCTGATGCGCTCAATTGCTTAAATACCCTCAAATGATTATATATTAGTTTTTTATATCCTATTGGGTGGCACCATTACCTGTTTTGGCACATATTTACAAAGTATTAAGGAACTTGTGTTAAGTATAATTTCCTTTGTTTAATGGTATAACCGTTATACTACCTCTGAAATCTGTCATAACCTCATTTAGAATTTAAGGAAAAAAGAAATCAAGATTAACATTTTTGCGTGTTGAAATGGCAGAAATTCTGCATCGCTACCTTAGTCTTTCCACAAATCTTTTTAGGACCATATGTCACTCACCTTCCTGTCTGGCTCAGAGATGGCATTCCCACCAATCCCTGTTTACTAGGACTGTGCATCCCACAGCCCTTTATGTTTTCTGCCAATCAGGAAGCGGCAGTAGCTGATTATGTCCCTTTCAGATTCTCCATTTGTAGGGAGACAGACACGTATATACGTAATAGCCCTGGCACATAATTCAGTTGAGGTCTGGTCAAAATTGGTTTCAGTGGTGTTTTACCTATTGCAATACACCAGTTTATTATTCAAATGGCAAAAATGTGCAGACTTTGATGCCAACTTGCTTGCCCAAAACCAATTTGGGCCAGGCTGCACTCAACTGAATTAAGTTTCTGCTGTGTTTTTTCAGTGTCCCAAAGTGGTTTACCTATTGCAATACACCAGTTTCTTATTCAAATCTGAATAAGAAACCAACATCAGCCTGTGAATAAGAAACTAACTGAATAAGACACCTACAGGGTTATTCAATAAAAGTTCTTATCGTTTAAAATGGTGCTAATTTTGCCCCAACCAATCAGATGTTAGCTTTCAAATGTTAAATAAGATCTGATTGGTTGGGGCTAAATTAGAACCATTTTAAACGATAAGAACTTTTATTGAATGTCCCTGCAAGTTTTCCGAATAAGAAACCAACTTCAGCTTCGCAGTGCAGGCAGAGATTGTTACTTTGTTTAATGGGAGGTTTACTTTGCTGGTTCCGACCTCTAGTAGTAAAATAGAGGTCACAGAACTTTAACCCCTTCCATTCAACTCCCTCCAGCATTAACCGGAGGGAGTGATCTCTGCAAAACCTACCCAGGCACTATGAGAGTAATAGCAGTTCAAATAACTTTTGCATTAAGGTAACATTTCCATTTATCTGCCATAGTGTGATTTAGTGTGAGGGGCCATAGACACTGCACATTGTCTTGGATTGATGACAAAAGTTTGTTTTATTTACAAACTAATTCAAATACCCGAAATGAACCGCCAGCCTATTCAAACTCAATGCGGTTTCCCTGAAAGTGACCAGCAAAACAAGTAACCGGTGGGTACCTGACCTGATGCAGGACCCAAACCTTTTGCAAAACACCAGTTTTTTATTCAAATGTGCAGAAATGGCAAGTTTGCAGACTTTGATGCCAACTTGCATGCCCAAAACCAATTTGGGTCAAGCTGGACTCAACTGAATTATATGCCAGGGGTATGTATGTGTCTGTCTGATGTGTTTTTTCGGTGGCCCAAAGTGGTTTACCTATTGCAATACATTAGTTTCTTTCAAAATAAGAAATCAATTTCAGCCTGCGAAAAAGAAACTAACATAATAACAAACCAACTTCAGCCTGCGAATAACAAACTAAATGAATAAGAAACCAACTTCAGCCTGCGAATAAGAAACTGCCTGAATAAGAAACCAACTTCAGCCTGCGAATAAGAAACTAACGTAATAAGAAACCAACTTCAGCCTGCAATTAAGAAACTAAAGGAATAAGAAACCAACTTCAGCCTGCGAATAAGAAACTAACTGAATAAGAAACCAACTTCAGCCTGCGAATAAGAAACTAACTGAATATGAAACCAACTTCAGCCTGCGAATAAGAAACTAACTGAATATGAAACCAACTTCAGCCTGCGAATAAGAAACTAACATAATAAGAAACCAACTTCAGCCTGCGAATAAGAAAATAACGTAATAAGAAACCAACTTCAGCCGGCGAATAAGAAACTAACCGATTAAGAAACCAACTTCATCCTGTGAATAAGAAACTAACTGAATAAGAAACCAACTTCAGCCTGGCAATAAGAAACTAACTGATTAAGAAACCAACTTCAGCCAGCGAATAAGAAACTAACAGGGCGATGCACCGAGCGCCACTATCGGCAACCCGGTGCAAACAGCTCGGAGATGTTATATGCCGATAGCGGCGCTCGGAAGAGAGACCTGCAATAAGAAACTAACGGAATAAGAAACCAACTGCAGCCTGCAAATAAGAAACTAACGGAATAAGAAACCAACTTCAGCCTGCGAATAAGAAACTAACGGAATAAGAAAACCAACTTCAGCCTGCGAATAAGAAACTAACGGAATAAGAAACCAACTTCAGCCTGCAAATAAGAAACTAACGAATAAGAAACCAAACTTCAGCCTGCAATAAAAAACTAACTGAATAGACCAACTTCAGCCTGCGAATAAGAAACTAACTGAATAAGAAACCAACTTCAGCCTGCAAATAAGAAACTAACTGAAAAAGAAACCAACTTCAGCCTGCAAATAAGAAACCAACTTCTGCCTGCAAATAAGAAACTAATGGAATAAGAAACCAACTTCTGCCTGCAAATAAGAAACCAACTTCTGCCTGCAAATAAGAAACCAACTTCAGCCTGCAAATAAGAAACCAACTTCAGCCTGCAAATAAGAAACCAACTTCAGCCTGCCAATAAGAAACCAACTTCAGCCTGCAAATAAGAAACCAACTTCAGCCTGCAAATAAGAAACCAACTTCAGCCTGCGAATAAGAAACCAACTCAGCCTGCGAATAAGAAAACCAACTTCAGCTTCGAAAGAACCAACTTCAGCCTCGAATAAGAAACCAACTTCAGCCTGCGAATGAAAAAACCAACTTCAGCCTGCGAATAAGAAAACCAACTTCAGCCTGCGAATAAGAAACCAACTAGCTGCGATAAGAACAACTTCAGCCTGGAATAAGAAACCACTTCAGCCTGCGATAATAGGAAAACCAACTGATATAGAAACCAACTTCAGCCTGCGAATAAGAAACCAACTGATTAAGAAACCAACTTCAGCCTGCGAATAAGAAAATAACGTGATAAGAAACCAACTTCAGCCTGCGAATAAGAAACTAACTGAATAAGAAACCAACTTCAGCCTGCGAATAAGAAACCTAGGGCCTCATTTACCCGAGCTGCAAATGCTCAAGGTAAATATGGCTTCCGGTATTTAATACTGTATTTGCACCTGGTGGTAAATCCCAATAGAGATTTAACCCAAGCGCCAATTTAAGACCAGCTATTAGCGTTAAAAGTGGTGCAAATCCTTTATTAAATAGATTGCGCCGGTTGCAATTATGGAGTTAAACTTGCGATAACCTATTCAATATTGGTTAGCATGAGTTTAACCCCCTATTTTTAGAACAGCACACGTGGGTAAATCCGGCCCCAATGGAATAAGAAACCAACTTCTGCCTGCAAATAAGAAACTAACTGAATAAGAAACCAACTTCAGCCTGCAAATAAGAAACTAACTGAATAAGAAACCAACTTCAGCCTGCAAATAAGAAACTAACTGAATAAGAAACCATCTTCAGCCTGCGAACAAGAAACTAATGTAATAAGAAATCAACTTCAACCTGTGAATAAGAAACTAACTGAATAAGAAACCAACTTCAGACTGCAAATAAGAAACTAACGTAATAAGAAACCAACTTCAGCCTGTGAATAAGAAACTAACAGGGTTATTCAATAAAAGTTCTTATCGTTTAAAATGGTGCTAATTTTGCCCCAACCAATAAGAAACTAACGTAATATGAAACCAACTTCAGAATGGAAATAAGAAACTATCTGAATAAGAAACCAACTGCAGTCTGCAAATTAGAAACTAAATAAATAAGATACCAAGTTTTCCGAATAAGAAACCATCTTCAGCTTCGTAATGAATAGGCCATTATCACTATGCTGTAACCTGGAATGGATAGGCCATTATCACTATGTTGTGACCTGGAATTTATAGGCCATTATCACTATGCTGTAACCTGGAATGGATAGGCCATTATCAATATGTTGTAATATGGAATGGATAGGCCATTATCGCTATGTTGTAATATGGAATGGTAGGCCAGTATCGCTATGTTGTAATATGGAATGGATAGGCCAGTATCGCTATGTTGTAATATGGAATGGATAGGCCAGTATCGCTATGTTGTAATATGGAATGGATAGGCCAGTATCGCTATGTTGTAATATGGAATGGATAGGCCAGTATCGCTATGTTGTAATATGGAATGGATAGGCCAGTATCGCTATGTTTAATATGGAATGGATAGGCCATATCGCTATGTTGTAATATGGAATGGATAGGCCAGTATCGCTATGTTGAATATGGAATGGATAGGCCATATCGCTATGTTGTATCGGAATGGATAGGCCAGTATCGCTATGTTGTAATATGGAATGGATAGGCCAGTATCGCTATGTTGTAATATGGAATGGATAGGCCAGTATCGCTATGTTGTAAAAGAATGGATAGGCCAGTATCGCTATGTTGTAATATGGAAATGGATAGGCCAGTATCGCATATGTTTTAATATGGAATGGATAGGCCAGTACGCTATGTTGTTATATGGAATGGATAGGCCAGTATCGCTATGTTGTTATATGGAATGGATAGGCCAGTATCGCTATGTTGTTATATGGAATTGACTGGTTATATTTTTTACACGATCCGCCCGTTACATTCTGGTACAAATGAATAACAATATGTTATTTTCAATCATTTTATATCTGTTGTATTCAATTAGATCAACTGGACTTGAAATGTATTCTGAAGACGTTTCGCTAGTCATCCGACTGGCTTCTCAATTCAGAATGACTTGTACAAGAATCTGTGGCAATTATGTACCCTGGAAAATCCCAATTAGCATATCACAGCCAGGTGTTAAGGTGTGTGATTAGATAGTGGCTAAGAGGTGTTATAGGAACGCCCAGAGTAAGGTGTTAAAACAGCATTGTACATGGCAGACAGTTGGTGTCGAACCCCCCCACCTCTATTTAGGCTTGGTTTCTTTATTTTCACATAAATGGCCTCCTTAACACCTCTCTTGAACCAGTCACGTTCCTTCGCCAGTATGTTAACATTACAATCTTCAAAGGTATGTCCTTTATCCTTAAGATGCAGATCCTATAACACCTCTTAGCCACTATCTAATCACACCCTTAACACCTGGCTGTGATATGCTAATTGGGATTTTCCAGGGTACATAATTGCCACAGATTCTTGTACAAGTCATTCTGAATTGAGAAAGCCAGTCGGATGACTAGCGAAACGTCTTCAAGAACTACATTTCAAGTCCAGTTGATCTAATTGAATACAACAGATATACCATGACCTGGATGAATGAGAACCTTCACAAGCATATTTTCAATCATTTTAGTTAGCCAATAAAAGGTATTTTATATCCAATATGTCTTCACTATATAAGCAATGGCAGAGAGGGGATCCATTCTCTCTATATCAGTGATGGCCACCACCTCCCCAGGTATATTGACAGTAGATTCTATGTGATTCTGTATCCATGTGTCCTACTGTGATCCCTGCCATGACACAGTGCGGACACTGCCATCCACACACTGACACAGCACCACACAAACATAAGCAGGCTCAGGGCGGGATCTCCCTTAGAGCCCGCGTTCCCCTATTGGGTAAACGATGTGGGTTGGGTTGGGTTAAACCAATGGTGGGAGGCTGTGTGCTCAGTTATGCAGCAGGAGCTCGGTCTCCTCATCCCTATGAGTCTATTGTAAGGGAGCAGCCCAGAGAACGCGCTGCACCGAACACTGCACCTCACGGTCCCCTCACTTTGTTCACACTGGATCACAAGCACCGGGCACTATGAGCACCAGCATCAGGTACAAGAGTAAACTGCTGAAATCAGGTGAGGTACCCGGGCAGTGAGGGGAATGGGGGACCCGGTGTGATGAACATTCACCCTGACTTGTCTCTCTCCTCTCTCCCTCCTGCTGGATCCTGTGCGGCCTCCCTGGACCCACACAGATGAAAAGGAGGTAAGAGCCGATTATAACCTGCAACTGCGATCGGGAGCTCAACACACAACACCGGGCACTGTCACCGTGACAGCAATGCCCCCTGTACCCAGTGTAACATTGCCTTATACAGAATGGGGGAGGCACCGTCACCCCCCAGTAACAAGGTGGGATTGGGTGTTTGGTTCTGCCCTGGATTATATCATACACGGTACATGGAATGGTGACTGGGGATGGAATGGAAGACTATTTAGTTATAGGTCTTCAACCCTTCCACCGCTACAGTCAGACTAAAGGCATCGCCAACCACCCTACAGCTGTAGGTTATCCCCAGGCAATGTAGGAGGTGTTTGTTGGAACCAATGGCATGATGGGAGAAACCACCTACATAGGGGATATTATATTATAGTCTGGTGGGGGTCTCACTGTAAACGAAGGGAGGTGTCTAATGGAACCCTCCAGTGACACTTCTGTCTGTATCCCATGCCATGCTCTGCAGGTTCTGTTCACAGAATAACAGACTTGTACCCATGGCATGTACTATTGGTGGCATTTATAAATAACAAACCTGTAAATCCCATGCCATGCCCTGTAGGTACCATTAATAGGTAACACACCTGTATATCCCATGCCGTGCTCTGTAGGTACCATTAATAGGTAACACACCAGTATATTCCATTCCATGCTCTGTAGGTACCATAGTTAACACACCTGTATATCCCATGCCATGCTCTGTAGGTACCATTAATAGGTAACAAACCTGTATATCCCATGCCATGCTCTGTAAGTTCCATTAATAGATAACAAACCTGTATGCCATGCTCTGTAGGTACCATTAATAGGTAACAAACCTGTATATCCCATGCCATGCTCTGTAAGTTCCATTAATAGATAACAAACCTGTATGCCATGCTCTGTAGGTACCATTAATAGGTAACAAACCTGTATATCCCATGCCATGCTCTGTAGGTACCATTAATAGGTAACAAACCTGTATCCCATGCCATGCTCTGTAGGTACCATTAATAGGTAACAAACCTGTATCCCATGCCATGCTCTGTAGGTACCATTAATAGGTAACAAACCTGTATCCCATGCCATGCCCTGTAGGTACCATTAATAGGTAACAAACCTGTATCCCATGCCATGCCCTGTAGGTACCATTAATAGGTAACAAACCTGTATCCCATGCCATGCCCTAAAGATACCTTTAATAGGTAACACACTTTTATATCCCATGCCATACCCTGTAGGTACCATTAATAGGTAACACATCTGTATATGCCATGCCCTGTAGGTTCCATTAATAGGTAACAAACCTGTATCCAATGCCATTCTCTGTAGGTGCCATTCATCAATAACAAACCTGTATCCCATGCCATGCGTTGTAGATGCCATTCATAGATGACAAACCTGTATTCCATGCCATGTTCTGTAGGTGCTATTCATAGATAGCAAACCTGTATCCCATGCCATGTTCTGTAGGTGCCATTCATAAATAAGAACACTGTATCCCATGCCATATTCTGTAGGTGCCATTCATAAATAAAAACCTGGATCCTATGCCATGATAACAACCTTGTTTCCTATGCCATGCTTTGTGGGTGCCATTCATCAATAACAAACCTGTATCCCATGCCATGCGTTGTAGGTGCCATTCATAGATAACAAACCTGTATTCCATGCCATGTTCTGTAGGTGCTATTCATAAATAGCAAACCTGTATCCCATGCCATGTTCTGTAGGTGCCATTCATAAATAAGAACACTGTATCCCATGCCATATTCTGTAGGTGCCATTCATAAATAAAAACCTGTATACTATGCCATGATAACAACCCTGTATCCTATGCCATGCTTTGTAGGTGCCATTCATAGATAACAAACCTGTATCTTATGCCATGCTCTTTTAGGTGCTATTCATAGATACCAAAACTGTATCTTATGACATGCTCTGTAGGTGCCATTCATAGATAACAAAACTGTATCTTATGCCATGCTCTGTTAGGTGCCATTCATAGATAACAACCCTATAACCTAAGCTATGCTCTGTAGGTGCCATTAATAAATAACAATCAATGTATACCATGTCTGTTTAGGTGATATTTCTCAAAAATAATTTGTCTGCATGCCACATATGATATAATTCATTCATTCATTCTCTCTCTCTCTCTCTCTCTCTCTCATTTATATATATATATATATAAATACAAACTGTTATTATTAGGATCAGCAGTTTTATTTGAGTGGACAGAATAATAAAACAATACTGGTAATACCCATTGCTTTTGACTTAGTTCAGATGCTGCATTTGTGTTAAGGGGTATAATCACAGATGGATTTTATTTACTGCATATGTTGGGAATTCCAGAGAACCAAATATTTGAAGGAATGTTTGCCCTTCAGCTATGCTGGCCAAATAAAGGATGGATTCTAAGCTGGGCAATATTTTTGCAATAAACAATGCTGGTAGAAAATCCTTGAGTAATCCTGTAGCCTTGTCATTTCAAGAACCATACTTGGGAAATATTTGCATTGTTTACATGGGTAAAACAAATAAATAATGTGTATTTAGTATTGTCTTTTTGTGTTGCACTTGCATTATATGAAGTGGCATCTGAGAGTCTGGAAAGGGGCAACAAATAGGCCAGAGAAAGATATGATAAAAGATAAACAGACACATTTAGTGCTATGTGAGCTCTTGTGTTTAGCTCAGGGTTTCGATGTTATGCATCGTTACACCTGCCATTGTGTATTTTCACATTTGTAACTATGAATGTGTGTATGAAAGTGTGTTATGGGGGGGGTAACACTATTTTTTTAACTGCTGCTTATATAGCTCTCGCCTTTCTAAGCAATTCCTAAACTTGCTTGTGTGAAGCCAGTAAATTGTTTTCTTGCTTACCATCCCTTTTTTATTTGAAAAGGCCTTCTCAGTTTGCTTTGTCTAAGGTAAAAGTAGGTCTAGTTAGCTGATTTGTATCCTCCTGTGCTAAATGAGAAAAAAGATAAAGTGAAACTGATAAAACATGGACAGTTTATTTTAAATTGTTATAGTCTTGCATTTCGCTTGATCCCCCCATTCCCATCAGTGAAAACATGTAAATTTTTTCTTGGATTATAGTGGGGTACTGGAAGTCTAAATGTTTGACCAACAACCGTATCAGAATTCGTCTGTTACAAGCAAATCAAAGGAACACAGGCAATGCAAGGAATGGATGGAGATAAATACGGGTTAGAGTAAATCCCCTAAATAAAGATGGCAGCACTCAGAAGCAATTAACGGAGGGTGGCACCTTTAAAAAGTAAAAAGGTGCAAGTGCTTAGCCTCAGTAGATTTAATATTGTGCAGGTGGCTCTGGGTAAATCCTGATTGGGTATTACATACAAGGTAACTTAAATGCCAGCTATTTGCTGGTGTTAAAAATGTTGCAAGTTTGATTGATAATAACTTGCAGCCGCAAAACCAGTGCAGCATCCGTAGCTACATTCTTAAAGCCACTCTAACCCTTTGTAATCCATTAACTACATTTACTAAAATAGGAATAACAGTGCTCTTGGTAAATTCCCTTGATATAGAGTTGCCTGTGAAGAATGCTGGTAGAATAGGTGAACGGAATTTTACATTGCAAAAACTTATTATGGCACCACAGTTTCCCTTTAAGTTGAAAGTGACCATAAAATAGACCAGTTGTAGTAAAGTATTTTTACATGTTTCACACAGGTATAAACACTAAGGGCTAGGCCACACTAGCGCGTTTGCGCCCGCATTTCGTGCTCGCGTTTGCGCCTGCGATTTTCGCTAAAATGGAAATCGCGGGAACGCAAAAATTCCCGCGATTTCCGATGCGATTGCGCGTCCGTTCGCGTTATGGTAACGCATGCGTTCACCATTTTTGGTGCGTTAACGCATGTGTTTCCATAACGTGAAAAGGCGAAAACACATGCGCAAAACGCGAGCGCGAAACGCGCAAGAATCGCGCACACAATCGCGTGCGATAACGCTCGCGATCTTGTGCGCGATTCCTGTGCGTTGCAGTGTGGCCTCACCCTAAAGCTTTGTACAAACGTGCGATAGCAGGGCCAACCTGCAATGCACTAGTGTGTTCCAAACAGCTGTTTAGTGGACTATCGTTTAATGTATGGGGGAGCAATCACCTATAGATTATGTCGGGTGAAATGGCCCGGTGAAAGGCACGTTATATACTGTGTTATGATTTTTATCAGCAGTACCTGGCTGGGTTATAAGAGAAGAAAATATGTTTTAGGCCTTAGTTCTGCTGTAATTTAGGAGTTTGGCCTACAGCACAGTAAGAATACATTGTTGGTATTTATTCAAATAAAGTGAATTGCACTTACCGGTAAATAAATTTCATCCTCAGCTTTCACCTTTCTGTATTCCAAAGTCGCTGGTAAATAAATTGTTGTTAGTGTAAATGTCTAAACAGATAGAGGAACACACACAAAGGAAGTCATTGAATAATTCTGTTGTAAGGACTGATTTTGTTACACTCGTAGTGATGGGTTTACATATTTTGAATTTAATGAGCTGTCACTGCATCTGTGTATTACCGTAAAAGCTGGATGTGGCAGTTTCAGGGAGTTTCTGGGTGTTGTATCTTTGTGGCATAACCTGAGAATTGGGCTGCACCAATAGCACTTTGGCAGATCAGGGTTGGGAATCCTATGATGGAATGCTGTGTATCCAGTGTTTCTAACATGGTTATTACAGTTAATATGTATAACAGCTCCCATATTGCTACTCTCCTACAGCAATAGAGCCAGGGCCTGTCACCTACATTACACATTAGAAACATTTATTTATTCTTATTTCTTAGAAGAATGTTGACTCATTATTGAAAAACTGAATTTCCATTGTAGTAATGGCTACATTTTAGTTATAGCCTTATATATATTTGCATGTAATCCCTTTTATTTGTTTATAAACAACCAAACCTTTAACCAATCATAATAGTAATGCAAAGCTCTTACTGGTTCTCCTCCTAACCCTTTCTGGCCTTGGTGAAGTAGTTGTACCTTATTGGCTATATAATGTGCTATGCAGTAAAGACTGCAATTCAAGCATTTTGTGTTGTTGCTTAAAAGAATAACTAAAGTATAAACCTGCATGCATTTTATAATTGCTAACTGTAGTGTATTGGAGAAATCATCTCATGGCATCAGATAAAGAGGATTTGCTGGTTATGGGTCATGTGAATGCTTACAAAACAACCACATATCAAACAAACTATCCCTGGCAGGGGCTGAATTGATCAATTCTGACAAAAAATTACCATTGGTTACTGACAGAGCTGTCAAGAAATTGCTGGGTCACCAGTCAGTGACCTATCTGTAATCAAGACGAAGCACTTAGAAAACCAGTTGTTAAAAATGCCTGCAGAATTTTATAAAAAAAATATAAAAATAGTACAATATGCTATAATAAAGGGTTAAAAAAAATAACCATAATTATTATTAGTTTCTATAGAAAGAAATGCCACCATGACATAATAAAAAACCTTCACGTAGGTCACTTACCGATTGCAATGGAATAGGTCACATACCTGGACAATGGAATGTTGATGTAGAAAATGGATTCAGCTATTAACCTGTTGGGGAGGTGGTTGTAACAAGAATATTAATTTTAATCCCGTAATTCATCTATAAATAGTTATTTGGGCGGTTCTTGAAATCTGTACCTGTTTTATGTCTTCAAGCCACAAAGCAGTTTTATATCTGAACTAACTGCTGAACTTGAAGTCAGAGAGTGCGACTGATAGTCTAGCCAGTACATGTTGTCTAGCCAGAAGTACAGCATTGCTACTCCTGTCTAAAATGTACCATGATTGCAACTGGGTAACACCTAGTCCTGGAGGGTTAGTACTGGAACACATGGAGTTATACCTGGATTGCTCTTGTGTCAAGAACCTTTTTGTTCCATGTATTGTTTACTGGGAAAATTGTTCATATGATCATGCTTCACCATGATTATTTTTCATCACCTCCTTAATCTCTCTCAATGCTTTGGCATTGCCCTCATAACTTTTTCCTAAATGGGATTTAACATACATGTCTAGTGCTTAAAAGCCCACTAGCCTAGCCTCAAGTGTACCGATTAAATGGCGCCTGTTGGAGGGTAGGTGATTCCAGAGTTTTCCGTCTTCAAAGAAAAGCTTTGGATAATCTATGCTTTCACATGGTAACAAGACATAATTAGAGAGAGAGATTGGAGCATGCAGGCTGTTTGGTTTCATTGATTGGTAAGTAGAATTATCAGTAATTATACTTTTTGAGAGGGCATCTCACCCTCAAACAGAGCAAACAGGGCTTGTTTTCTGATAGTTTTGTCAAACAAAAAGAAGAGCTCTCTTTTTGAGGAAATTTAATTGATTTTTGGAGATCAAAATCTACCACAGTATCCAGAACAAAAAGCATTAAAAGTTGTAAAGAACAAGTGGCAGTGGGAGGCTGTCCTAATACACGGCAGTTTGGTCTTAAACAAAATATTTATTTTGTACAGATTACAGTGTCACTTCTTCCTTTACATTTTAACAATTTTCTATTAACACATTGCATTGCATACCATGGAAATGAAAATCATTGTTACTATAGTAACACTTTTAATGTTAGAAAGGGAATTATTGTAGCTCTTTGTTTACATTTAGAGAGAGTTCTGTGATAGCTTCTTAGCATTGGTAGCTGTGAGAAATAGAAAAATAAGAGAAATGAATCAAAATTAGACATAGTTAAACCAGAGGACACCATAATGATATCTTTACTTTGATCTATCAGACCCCTTTGACCTTCTTTCTGTCTCACCTTAACTTTCCTTTTTTATTCTTACCATATGGAAGTCTGCATAATTTACAGGCTTTTCTGTAGTAAAGCTGAGTATAAATTAGGAAGTCCTAGTGCACCTGGGTCCTTCTAAGAGCCATCATTGTATTTTGCATCTGAATACGAATAACTACAGCTGTGCTCTGTCACACGCAGTGCCTGTCCTCATGAATCTTGATCTTTGCTTTTCTGTAGTTACTGACTTATAACATCATGTCAAAGTTTTCTAGTTACCAGAACATTACATGATTGTAAGACATACACTTGCTAAATTAATTTACCAGCAAATTGATTGATTGATAGAATATTAATAAAGGGCACTTTGCCACATAAATCTCACTCTCAGCAATATTCTGAGATGGAAAAGACAGGCACCCAGCAAGGCACAGCTCCCCACCACAAAGGCTCCCAAAAACTCACTGACTCACTGACACACAGAAAAGACACTTTTTTTGTCACTGTCACAGTAGTAGGCAAAGGGAAAAGCAACAGATGGTGCGAAGATTCACCACATTTCTGCAGCTGCTCTCTCTGTAATATCCGCACAGCCACTGTGCCACACCAGCCCCTCCCCCTCTTTATTGGCTGCTGCTGCTGGACTGTTAATCACCTGCTGACACAAGAGAGGAGCTTTAGAGGACCAAGCCAGCAAGGAATGAATAGTGCTGTACCCTATGAGAGCATGTTGATTGGTTTTACTGACTTCCTTCCTTGACTAGGAGTTATAGGTGAAGAACTGAGGTGCTGAGAACTGAGCAGCAGAGTGTCCTGACTCTTGTGTTGGTCAAGGTAAAAAAATGTTTTTTTCACCAATGCCTGTCAGCTGCCATTCTTCTTTAGTGCAGGGTTCTGCCTGAGACAAATGTCTCACTTTGCTTCATGGTAGATGGGGTCCTGCCATTGTTGTAGGCTAATTAGAAATTGAACATGCACTGGAAAATTAGGTGTTGAGGCTTGACATCTGGTCCGAGCCGGCATAGTATGCCATCAAGGTTCTGTTATGTCCGGCATGCAGTGACCTTTTGGAGAGGACCTTCAGTGCAGCAGGGGGTGGACCACCCTTACATTCATTAATGAACAAGTTAATAACAGCTCTGTACAACACCTTTTATTGCTGATTTCCACAGAACACAACTGAAACCCCTTTTACTACTCCTTCCCTTGGCCTTATGGTTTTGATATTTAGACATCAAAGTTGTTAATTTGCTTCAACCAAATGTTACTTTTATACTGGTCTACAACAGTTGATAAACATTTGGCAACATCTGATATAGGTGCTGTAGATTAAATAGCCCTCATAGTTAGAATTATCTTTTCTTCACTTTTACCTACTGATGTTCCTGAGGGGCTCCCCTTCCTGGCTTGTTCAGCGGGTTCAGCTTAAGGCCATTGTTGAATCTTTTGAATGTCTACAGTTTAGTATTTGTGAAAAACGTGTCGAACTGTTAATTGTTTTTGATTTATTTTCAAATTGTTACAGTAAAAATACTAAAGCACAAATGATCCTACATGATTTATATAATTACTAATTAACAGATAGTTGTAAAGAGGAATCCTGCACCATTAGGGCTTTTCCAGAGTGGGTCACAAATCTATATACATACTGTAGTTGTACATGTTCTCTAACAACCCCCACACACCAGAGCAGTCAAGTTCATCCCAGATAATGACTATTAATCTGTCTTGAAAGAGCCTTTTTATTTTTTTTAAACAACAGAATATGCATGGTACATCCACCCCCAAACTAAAATTTTGAATTAAGTTAATTACCCCCCCAAGCATCGCATCTCAGCCAACCACTGATGCTGTCGCCGGTCCAGCCCCTTCTGCTGCTGCTTTGTTCCATTTTTGGGCAGCAGAAGACACATATAGATTTAAAGGGCAAGTCCAGCCCTAAAATAAAAGTTTTACATACAGGTAAATCACCCCCCAAAACCCTAAACGGTAATAGTTTGAAATCTGAAATATATGTATAACCTGAAATCCTACACAATGTCCTGTTTCCCCTGTTTCTGCTTCCTGGTTCTTCCAGTTAGTAACTGTCAGTTATGGATTTGACAGTTGACATCACAGCCAATGACTGAATGTTAATCCCCTATTTGCCTCTTCTGAGCATGCCCAGGCTCAGTACATGCTCAGTACAGGTTTCTAAATTGCTCAGTTTCCATGAGGCATCCAGAAGCATAGCAGGCATACAGTAATGAATTCATAGGACAAAGTGTGATATATCAACATATTTTAAAGAGGCCATTCTTTCTAAAAGATGTTCTTATGAGGGTGGAGTCCTTTAAGTATTGCGAGGTCTAGGTTGGGTGAGGGGGTTGGGTTTAATTAGCTTAAATCTCAATTTTAGTTTGTAGGGGTGGACATACCATTTAAATATAAACTTTGAATTTGCAGAAAAAAAACTGATTTTGGAAAATAATGTGTTATAGTTTATAGGTATGCTCATAATTTAATCATTTCTTCTGACTTAATGCATAGATTATTATTATTGTGTATATAGTTTCCATGGAAATGGAAGGATGGTGTGGGCGTAAAGCTAGGTACCCACCATACAATAAATCAAGCCGACTGACTGACATTCCAGTGCCGAATTATTGTATGATGTTGCATGGCTCGAATCGGACGAACGCATGATAGAACGTGTCGGAAAAATTGGCTGATTGTGCGGTCTATAGGGGTTGAGGAAAACTGTAGGCCTCGGCCACTATTGCCACGACTAACAGTGCTTCCTCCTGTCCAACCGGTCGGAAGTGCCAAATGGTCGGTCAGGAGGAAGCATCACAACATGTGTGCAATGATTGGGGGGGTATGTTTTTGTATTTTTTTTGTAAAACTATCTTTCTTGGTGATTTGGTAATGGTTACCATGGAAATGAAGGGGAGGTGTAGGGGATATCAGCAGTTGTGTGTATTTGTGTCTTTACAGGGTTGGGGGGGGTATGTGTTTTTCATTTATAACCATAACGATCATTTTTTTGATGACTGCTATAATTTTGACATTTCTTGCCCTTTTATATCTGTTTGCCATAAAATGGAAGGGTGAGTGTGCTCAGTAGTTGTTAGTGATGATCCCGGTTTTCGAGGCGAAAATTTAATTTTTGCCATCAACGTAATGAGCTGACTGCTGTTTGGAAATGTGTTAATTTCTATGTGGTTGGGGTAACTTAGCTACTGCTATACCCTCAACACGTGTTCACACATCTAGAGGACTAGTTT
This sequence comes from Hymenochirus boettgeri, assembly GCA_019447015.1. Classification (NCBI taxonomy): domain Eukaryota; kingdom Metazoa; phylum Chordata; class Amphibia; order Anura; family Pipidae; genus Hymenochirus; species Hymenochirus boettgeri. Next base: position 294,515,044 of record CM033469.1, read on the forward strand.
AATAGTAAGACCTTAAAGGATAAGTGCACTGTAAAATCAAGTTATGTTCATTTGAAAGCTGCAGCTTTAAAAATACCGTTGCCATTTTTTTTACCTATGCCCCTCCAGAGCCTAGCTTTGTGCCTTGGAAGTTGCTGACATCTTGTTACTGGTTTGCTGAATGTTAAGCTCCGCCCCTCTGAGATTTCCTCTGCTTTCTCCTGCTTGAGCCTCAAACAGTAAGGGCTAAGCCACACTGCTGTTCTTTTTGCGTTTGCGCTTGCGCTTTTAAAAAATCATTGAAAACGCGGCAACGCAAAAAAAGCGCGTTTTTCGGTGCGTTGCGATTGCGTTTTCCTATACTTATTGAAGAAATCGCAAGCACAAACGCAAAAAAAATCGCACATGAAATCGCATGCGATTGCGTTTGCGTTGCAGTGTGGCCGTGCTTGTGAGTTCCGTGCACTCTCCTGCTTGAGCCTCAAACAGTAATGCCTGTGAGTTCCGTGCACTCTCCTGCTTGAGCCTCAAACATTAATGCCTGTGAGTTCCGTGCACTCTCCTGCTTGAGCCTCAAACAGTAAGCACGGAACTCACAAGCATTACTGTTTGAGGCTCAAGCAGGAGAAAGCAGAGGAAATCTCAGAGGGGTGGAGCTTAACATTCAGCAAACCAGTAACAAGATGTCAGCAACTTCCAAGGCACAAAGCTAGGCTCTGGAGGGACATAGGTAAAAAAAAAAATATGGCAACAGTATTTTTAAAGCTGCAGCTTCCAAATGGACATAACTTGATTCTACAGTGCACTTATCCTTTAAAATTCCTTTTAAGAACTAACTAGGACTAATACGAGAATTAAAAAACAACAGTCCTTTTTTAGGACTAATTAGCTCATTTTGGTCTCTAAAAGACCTTAATGGGTTTTGACTCCAAATTTCGGTTTCACAAAATTTAGACAAAATTTGTGGAAAGAAACTGGAGGTTTTGTCCATCTAAACTTTTTATTGTGGGACAGTCTGAACCAGGCCATTGGAGACAAACTGCTTGCTCTAGTATAGTCAATTGGGACAGTTGAATGGCGGATACATTTACACAGTTACTGTTTAGTTTAACTAATTAACTTTCCCTGCTGTCTGGAGACATAATAATGGGAAGTTCATTATACCAAGTGGAATGCTTTTACTGCCTCTTCCTTTTGCATAGAAACAGAAACCGCAATACATTCATCTATTAACACGTTTATTTTTTTCCATAAAAAGGTATATAATGCATTCTATATATAATATTTAAATAATATTTAAGTATAAAATAAAAAACAACAAAGCACGGATAGCATTTTTTTTTCTTGCAGATGGGGCAAAAGTCACTAAGCTGTGCTTTGGTAACCTGTCTGCAGGGACAATATTGTCCTGTTTGGACTTTAGAAATGAGTCCTTTATCTTTTACAATATGCTAGTGCCAGCTGTGGAATGTCACATTTTTATAGGTGCCCCACTAAGTGATTACATTCTTACCTGCTAAACAGACATGGATCAAGATCAAATGGGGCCCAGACAGGGCCTCCTTGTTCTTCTGTTTGTATGGTCTTTAGTACTGAAGTGAGGCCCCCTGATGTCTCAACCAACAGTACGCCACAAGCGCCATAGGAGACTGCACTGTGATTTTCTGACATGTCCGATAGGCCGTTTATCTGATCGGGGCTAGGCCACACTTGTCCATTTTTAAAGGATTTCAATCCAATCGCGCTTTAAAAAGCACAACTAGTGTGGCCACAGCTGTGTTGCCACACATGCAATTAGCTCCTATCTGTGCTCCTGCAACACGTGCACAATTTTCGAGTGCGCTGGTGAACTCTTTGGTGTGGCCTCCGACTTATGGATATAGGTGTATAGTACACCAAATGCTTTAACCCCTGAAGATGCTGAAAACATTTGGCACAAAGCTTATCAACTTATGTTTATAAATATTATTTAGTGGTGGTCAAAGGTGTTATATAGATGCACACAATGAAGAGTAGAGATATCATTCACAGCCTGGTACCAGGTTTGCCCATTAACATGTAGCCCCTTAAGCTGTATGTCCTTTTGATTTCTTGCAGACAGCAGAATGTGATGGTTTAAGGAGTGGTTACACACTGGGGTCCCACGAAGTTCGACCCCAGTCCCTGGCAATGGTAAGAAGACCCCTGCCTTTGAGCTTCTGTTCAGTATCTCTGGGTCAATATAATGACCTACCTAAATCTTTTTCTCATGGCAATACCTAGCACATCTTGTCTTGCCTTCCTTCTGCTTCTCCTGGATAGTGCTTGTCTACTAACTGCATTAGTACAACCTTGCACAAAGCATTTCTCAGCACAAAGTGACAGTTATAGCTCACAATCAGGGTTATTCAATAAAAGTTCTTATAGTTTAAAATGGTGCTAATTTTTCCCCAACCAATCAGATGTAAGCTTTAAAATGTTAAATAAAATCTGATTGGTTGGGGCAAAATTAGCACCATTTTAAATTATAAGAACTTTTATTGAATCTCCCTGAATGCTTTCTATTGCTATCTACTTTTTATACCCCTTTTCCTTTTCTTGCTTTCCCCTCTGCAATAGGTGCACGGCTGTTTCACTGCACTGTGCACATAGATTTCACTATTATGTTGTGCAAGGTGCATGATAAGTTTTTTTCACATTAACTTTCTTTAGTTATGATTATTTATGTGCCTTTAGGAATCTCACTATAGCGTAGTACTAGGCTTCCTTACCCATAGCTCCCAACACGGGGACCGGATCAGGGGTGGAGCGTAACAATTACATAATTGAAACTGGTACAGTTGGGGGTGTGCTTACCAGTAGCAGTAGAATTATTTGTCTTCAAATATACTTTAATTAAAAGGAAAGGATTTTGTGATTTGGAATGGCTATTTTCATTTTGAAGCTGGACTCTTGCTGAATCCATTGGCGTAACAATAGCCTCTGTAACTGGGCCCGGGGGATAAGAGTTCAATTGGTATATCAATACTGTGTGGTTATTTATAACTATGGTAAAGGCACAATATTGTCATCTTACCATATATCAGCTTTAAAAATATGCACCAAGAATTTATCTGCTAACCTGTCTTCCTTATAACCTGGGCTTGGTAAATGGTATACCAAATATCTTTCGAGCACTATGTATGCTTGGAAACCAGAATTAAAGAAAATAAGCTGCGTATCCCTAGCTGTCACATTTCCCACACACCCACCCACTCTTATTTATATGAGTTAAATATGATCCATTGATCTCCAATGAAGTTACCAATATCGTCTTTTTAAAAATAGCTGATTGTGGCCATTTAAAGAAAGGTGCATGCAATCAGATGCTTAGAACTACTGCTGGTCTGGTCCTGGTACAGCTGATCAAGCTCACCTTTGGTTAAACAGCTGATAGTGGCCATTTCTGTGTAGCAGAGGAAAGGCGTGTGTCAGAGGCTCAGCCACAAAACTAGCGGGGTGGCCCGGGCCCCTGAGATACAAGAAAAGCTACTTTAGTATGTTAAGGCTTTGTTCACACTTTGTTTCCATGTGTTTTTCCCTTGCATTATGTGTGGGGAGGCCATTTTGAATCTGGTATACATTAGAAGCGTTTTATCACCTTTTTAGAACGCATGCGTTAGGGAAAAAAAGCAAGGACATGAATATCACATAGGGATGTTTTTGTAACATACTGCTTGCAGCAGCTTAGTGCTTTAATGCATTCAATGAAAGTATATGGTTAAGAGGAAAAAACGCATAGAAACTCATAAAAATGTGTGTTTTTATGCATTTTTGCCATTTAACCATAAAACAAACTGCATAAACACACACTAAAAAATGTGAACGCATTGCAAAAATGCTTTAAATCTCTATGCAAATTATTGTGTTTTTTCATGTAGCCTAAGTGTAAACACTAAACAGCATTTATATAGAAAATAAGTGGGAACGAAGCCTAGCGAATTACAATCTGTGCTTTAATTTGGCTTTATCAATGATGCTCTAACTGATTTTCAAAGGTGTAAATAATGAAATGCCAACGATAAGGTAATCTAGCTTGTGTATCTCTTAGCTTTATATCTGTTGAGATACAGCCACTAAACTCTTCTAGTAAAAGGAGCCTCCAATATCAATGCAGTCCCCTTACAATGTAGTCTCACTTTTGTAACAGGAATAATTTTAGTCCATTTGCGATTTACGAAGATGTAGCAAAGGTACTCAATGACAAATTAAATCATTTGTGCGAACACTAATGGACTTTTGAATGGAGGCGTTATGCTGGCACGCCTTACCTTCCAGGTTACCACTGTACAGTAAATTTCGCTAAGTGATTTGGTAAGGGGAGTGCAGAGGTAAGTATTGAATCTAGGAGTGTGGTTGGATACATAAATTACCCCCCTCTGAGTAAGGGATTTATAAGGATCTGCAGTGTTTTCAGCAGTTCTATATTATAGATTTTGACAGCCTATCTCTGAGGAACTAGGCAGAATATAAAAACAAGGGATATGCCATTTGATTCAGCTAAACATGTGCAACACACTCTGTAAAACAGATGTTAACCTTTACATTTCCTTATGTAGTTATGTGCCAAAGCTAACCTGCCTGCTTAAAACTACAGATATATGTGAAGGCAGTACCAAAGATAAAGCAGGGTTTGGTTTTAATCTTTATTAGATTGCTGTAGAAGTAATGGCTAGCAATGGCTTGCAATAGGGAAGCAGTCCTCTAATCTGTATTTTATTTACAAGTGCCATATTTTAGGGCTTATCCCTCATTATAATATTATTAGCATCTGTATGGCTGGGGCCGGTATACATAGAAACATTGTTGGATGTTGGATTTTGAGGCAATTATGGGAAAAGTACATTGAAGGCTGTGAGTGTGTGAGGTTTATATATAAATATGAGTGGGTGGGTGTGTGGGAAATGTGACAGCTAGGGATACGCACCTTATTTGCTTTAATTCAGGTTTCCAAGTCTACATAGAGCTTGAAAAATATTTGGTATACCATTTACCAAGCCCAGGTTATAAGGAAGGACAGGTTGGCAGATAAATTCTTGGTGCTTATTTATGACAATATTGTGCCTTTAGCATAGTTATAAATAACCACATGGTATTGATATTTTACACCTCAATCAGTATTTTACAGGTGCATCTTACCATACCTACCATGTTGAACAGTACCAATATCATCAGGTATTTTGCAACTAAGCTGTATTTTGTAATGCTTGTGCATTGCTTTATTTTACAAATGCAACACAACATAATGATGGTAAAAAAGAAAACCGTTTGGTATGCTATGATTGTATACTTTATGACCTAAAAGCCTAAAATAGTGTCAGAAATTGCAGTATCGTGTAGTGATACTCTGTTTTATAAACTGGCCCCTTTGTTTTAATCTACATGAAAAGAGCTGGATGGCAGGAATTCTACATTGTGTCAGAGATCAGTAAAAATGAAGGCACACAAATCACTTAGGGTCTCTGGCTACAGTATGTACTGTTAATACATAAATCTATGCATGTATGGACACATAGAAAAATGTGCAGCTGCATTAATTTGTATAAGGGATGGGGATGACCAACATACTGCCCTCCAGACATAGTTGAACTCTTACTATCCCTCGACAGGTGCTAGAGGAGATTCTGGGAGTTATTATTCAACCTAAAGTCAAAGGCTGAAGTGGTGTACATTATATTTATTTATTTATACTATACAATATGGTGGATGGAGAAGTATATACGTAGAAAACCGGTCTCACTTACGGGTCTTGTGAAAAGTAGCTTGGTTTATTTAGCCATTAACATATTTTTCTACTTAAATATATATAATATAAATATCACCAGTGTGCTATACCGAATATTGAAGATACAGTAGAATATAAAATTACAGTAGAATATAAAATGGAGCACTCATCTGGATTAATATCAACATTACATGTTTATTGAAAAATGTGGTCCACAATCAATGAGTTTCAGTCCGCCTCAGGACCGTCAGGATATTTATATTATATATGTAGAATAGAAAATATTTGTGACAAATTATATACCGTATATACAGTATATGCTATTGTATGTGACATTGTAGAATTTTTCAGCCTCCTCTTTACCTTCCGAGTTTTGATAGCTACTGGGTAACACAAGCTGTGGAGAGTGACAATTACTGCATTTAACCAATTCCTCAGACCTATGGTGCCCTCTACTGCATATTTAATACAACAACAAATATGCTTTAGAAGCCGTGAATGACAGTGAAAAAACTTCTGCTTGTTTATTTTGAATTATTTTTTTGTAACAGACACAGTCCCAAAATACTGTCTGTGCAGGTTTAATATCAGCAGAAATTTACATGGAATATTGTTATTTGCATAAAATATAAAGCATCCACACTGATAAATCCTTATTAGCACAGAGTGATATAAAGTATATAGCACAGTGAGCATGTATGAGTTCAATGAGTTGTAGTCCTCATTTAAAGGAATTACTCTACCCTCTCTGCAAACTTTCCAACAGTTTTGGGATACAGTATCGCCCCCTGGTAATGGCCAGGGGAGTAAAGTTGGGGAGATAATCAGGGAGATTCAATAAAAGTTCTTATCGTTTAAAATGGTGCTAATTTTGCCCTAACCAATCAGATTTTATTTAAAGGATAAATATACTAAAAAAACAAATACAGTTTAAATGGTAGCTGAATCCCTAACTAACCTTTTCTTTAGCCTACCTGAGAGTTGCTGGACCTCGTTTCCAGCTTGTGTCTAAATCTTGAGTGCCAGTTAGGTCCGTGCACGCGCTCCAGCCACTGCGCGCGTGTGCGACGTGACGTTAGCACGCTGGAAACGAGGTCCAGCAACTCTCGGGGGGCGGAGCTTACTGGACTTCTTTCATCTTCCAAGATGGCCAGCACTTTCCATGGGCTCAGGTAGGCTCTGAAGGGACCTAAAAAAAAAAAAAGGGGGGGGGGAAAGGTTATTTAGGGATTCAGCTACCATTTAAACTGTATTTGTTTTTTCAGTATACTTATCCTTTAACATTTGAAAGCTAACATCTGATTGGTTGGGGCAAAATTAGCATCATTTTAAACGATAAGAACTTTTATTGAATAACCCTGAATGTCTTTCAGATTGGGCTAGTAACGTGACTGTTGCTGCAGACATTGCTTGATGGCATCCCTTCCCCAGCGTTGTCAGACCTTTCCCAGAGGGAGATCGCTCAACAAAATAAACTTTATCTTCTGTAATTTTTTTAATATATGGTTCTTTTGAGCTAAAGGAGAAAAGCACATTTTTCCTTTTCTTCCCAAGTTCCTCTGTTGCTAGTAACTCTTCCAGCTGGTTGGATTAACTTGGCACATACTCAGTGGTCTTGAATAGGGCTGACATCAACAGCTGCAGAGGAAAATGGGAAGCAGGAAGACAGGAAGCATCAATGATCAGATTGTTTCTAAGTATGCATTAGTATTTTTTATGTTAAAATCTAGATGTTCATGTCCTCATTATGTAGGTAATTACCGGAACTTAACAGAATCACGCAAACTTTATCTAGCATTTTAGGTCCTTACCCTCGGTACTTGGGATGGGTTTTGTTGTCCTTTAATCAGTTACATGGAAATATTTGGACAGCTGTGTATTGCAAATATGAATATTTTTACTCTTTGTTACTTGGAAAATGTTTTCAGATTAATAAAGCTACAACCTACCAGATTCTAATATATACCGTTTGTGTAATGTACAATTGTGTAAATACACATAAGAGGGGTTGTGTATTTTGGGCATTATAGCTGCACTACCATATTTTGTAGTATTTTGATCAAATGCGACTCTGGTATTTGAATTGTTCTGAAGTATTAAAAAAACTCATGTGACAATAAAAACCACAACTAAAGGACATTTACACTGCCAATCTCAAAAGTAAAATGTCTAATTCTATCTATAGGCAGCTGAGCCAGCTATGGTGCTGAAACATTACAATCTATTCTCCAGACTCAACAGTCTCTATACCATTGCTCAATTTGTGAGGTTCTTAACTAAAAAGAAGTGGTATGTCTGCACCTTTGATGGTGATTCACTTTACCATAACAAGTGGCATTCAGTAAAAGTCCTGCAAGTGAAAGTCTTCCCCTTTTAGCTCCTCATACAATCAGAAAACTGATTAGGAAACATAAATGCTACAATCCCATTGGATTGACTGGCACAAAAGTTTTTTTCAACTGGCCCGATAGAAGAAATATTGTGCGATCATTGGACGATCATCCATACATGATTTGTGGTTCATAGGATATTGGTGCGTCTATGGCCACCATTAGTGTCCAGCATTTTCCAGTCCAACATTGCCACAGAAATGTGGATCCTTTATGATTATTAAATATTATTCTAAAATCTCAACCATCTTGGGGTTCATTATGGCCAACACAATATTATTTGATTGAAATTCCTCTTGTCTCTTTTAACTGTCTTGTCTATCAATTATTCCTTATTAGATTACACACTAAAATCATTAAGCAGGAAGTTAAGATGTGTCCAAGTGTGTCAGAAAGACACATTAGTTTACACAATTCAGGTTACACTACCATCTTCAGAATGGCAGCAATACAGATGGTGTACTCACTATATGAAATCATTTATCTGTACTAGCTATAGTAATTATGCTGGGAGTTGTAGTTCTCCAGTTCTGTGAGTGAGACAGCCCTCAGTGATCCTATTTGGTTTAGGTATTTTATGTAATTTTTTGTAATTAAATGTCTTTGTTTGTCTGCCCCATCACGGACATCAGACTCGGGAGAAGTTTGTGGTTTTCATCCTATTTCCTTTCTCTCACAGTCTGTTCTTTTTAACTGTTACATTTTATCTCCTTTCCATTCAGTGGGGAGCTACAGGAAATTCCAGAGAAGTGGCTTGTGAGGGCAGTCGCTCTCACACACATATGGATGTGGTCAGCGGTGGGAGGGGACACAAGGGTGTGTGTGTTTAAGGGGGTGACTTGGTGCTTGTGCTGTTGTTCGTGGGTATGGATGCCATTATCATTCAGGAACTCCTGGCCGAGAGATTATTGTCTCCCACAACCTTCACACAGAGAACCTACCCAATGAAGCTTAAGGTAACTTCAAGAGGTTGTGGAGTTGCTTAATATGAAATAGAAGTGCTGGGGGAAATCCTTTGTAACTGTCACTATGCAAAGCTACCAGGTTAGACTGCAAAGAAGAGCTGGATTAATAGCTCTAAAGGGTTAACCCCATATTGGAACATTTACTATAAGGGAATGATCTTGGTGGGAGAATCTCATGGGATTTTATGAGAAACCCAGAAAAGAACAGAAGTTGCAAGGTTTTGTCCCAGAGAAGTGGGGCGAAAGGCCTTATAGTAAATGGTAACATGCAGGAACAGGATATGACAGAAATTAGAAACTACCTTGGGCTAAATTGTGGATAAACCATGAGACAAATAGGGAGAAACACAGGAGAAATTTGTTAAATAATTTACCCACAGATTGGAAGTAACAAAGGTTATTCTGATAAAGCTGTTTACACACAGCACTCATTTGCCATCAGTACATAAATAAAGTTATGTCCGCTCTCACAGGTCTATGGGGGAGATCAGTACCTCATAGCACTCCACCCCCTCCTATTTACTGTAATATTGTCTATTATTAGATAGGCAGGGTTGATATATCTAAATGGTATTACATGCAGTTAGGCCCACGTTAAGTAGGTAACACCCGCGTTTTGTGGAAGATGATTATTCTATAGCAGTTATGTTATGGTATTACACAGGTGTTCCCAGACATTGTGGGGCTGAATGGGAGCCAGAATACTAAATCATAATGTGCAAAGTGTTGATCAGTGTGTGTAAATAGAAGCTAGAGAAGCTTCAGATGAAAGCTTATGGCCATATGTTTACCAAATATTCATAGAACACAGTCCCCAGCATATCTTAATGTTCACTATATGTCTATAGACATAAAGATTTAACGTTAAGAAAAGTCAATAGAAAAGGAAAAACGCTGAAACCAATTAGACGTTTTACAGGTTTTAATATTCATTGCAGGCACAGGATTTAGGGTTTTTATCCCAGACGAGGGTCTATTTACAGAGATGCTGTCTGCCTTTTGAATCTAAGGGTTACAGCTGTTGTTTGACCTAAAACAGGCTCAGTTATATTGTACTTTAGGAGTGTGAGCCTTGCTGGGTAGGGGCTTATTGACTAATTTTAGTGCAAGCCTCACATTATATCCTGTGCATAATGCCTATTGCATTCTTAATAAGCAAATGGGGCAGGGACGAAATCTAATCCAGCATCTTGTAAAGCAAAGAAACTGGCAACCAGTAGCTCTACAACTAGTTAAGGACCTGCAGTTCCCACAGTATTGTTTTATTTTTTTTTAAAGGTGTTTCATACATATATTTCCGATATGCACTAAAATGTAAGAAACACTGTAGTTTGCTTTCAGAATAAACAGAAACACATGAATAAATAAATTGAGCTTTTTCATCTCAATGTTAAACCCCAATGTCAGCTTTATTTCAGAGTAATAATGACAGACTGATGTTCCCTACTGTATGTACCAGGTTTAACAGTCACATTATCACTATAGTCAAAAATGATTCTGATTAAACGGTTCATGGGGGTTAAGCTAATGACATTGATTGAACACAATAGTATTATTTTGTTTACTTACATTTACAGGTGCTAGAAATAAATTTATGTGGTTTACAAAATAGTTTTGTCACTGACTAAGCAGAAAGATGTTTTTGGGAAAATGCCTTAATTTTCCTTTACACTAGAGGAGCAAAGTGGCTCTGTGTGGGCTAGAAACAAAGGGAGCCATCATGTCTGGAAGTGTGTGTTTTTCCAGATGATGTGATTTTGTTGGGGTGTCTGCCAGTTTAGTCAAAACAGTGCTGAACCATCCTTTAACTCTCTACGCAGTACCACAGGGAGACACCACTTATTGCTTATCAGTAACCATAAAGTGAATGAGTAAACTGGCATCAGTAATCAGCTACATTAGGACTAAACAATGCAATAGGTGGTGTGTCTGTCATTTTCTATCTAAGAGATAAAAATATGGGTTTTTGGGTTCCAAGTTCACATGGTTAACTTGTTAGCTTTGTTTTTTTTTCTGTAGGACCAAGAGAAACAGTATGTTGGATTTGCTACACTGCCAAATCAAGTTCACCGTAAGTCTGTGAAGAAGGGATTTGACTTCACACTCATGGTTGCTGGTAGGTTGTGTAGTATGTCAAACGTTAATATAAACGTGTTACCATAGCAACTGTTGATATTTCTTCTTTTTGTTCTCCCAGGTGAATCTGGCCTTGGAAAGTCCACCTTGGTAAATAGTTTATTTCTGACAGATCTTTACAAGGAACGGAAGTTGCTTAATGCAGAAGGTAGGCTATTTTTCATTTAACCGTAAAGCTATAAATATATTATATGTTTTTTATATGTTTCCCAACTATTGCTTTACAAATATGCAGATGGATCACAGACCCAAAGTTATCTGTTGGCAGATCCATCAACAGATGATGCAAAGCACCTGCCCGACCATTATAAAACAATATTACATAATTGATCTGGTTTTTAATGTCGTTTTATACTTATTGATTTATGATTAATATTCAAAATAGTATTGGATTATTCTTTGCAATCCCTTTTCTTAACCAGTTTCTCCCTTAGGCCAGGTTCAGACGGTGTCACCACCAGTTAATGAGCGTTGCTGGTATGAAAATGCTGTATGCAACGTTTTCCTAGCGGCAAACACCTGGAACCGCTAGTGAAACCTAGCCTTATGTGTTAGTTTAAAGGGTTATACTAAGCTACCAAATATTTCATACAGAGCTGAGTGCAGAATGCAGTTTAAAGGGACAGTTCAGTGAAAATTATCAATAATTGTTAAAATGTTAGTTTGTGTAATGCCTTCTTAGTTATTCTACATATTCTCAATTTTGAAAAATCAGTTGATTTCATTCCCTTTGCTGTTCCCTGCTGTTGACATTATTGAGCTGACATTTCAGGTTCTAACGGTCCTTCTTCTTCCCAGGATGCACCACATCCTTGGAATGTTCCTAGCAGTAATTTCTACTGATTGGCTGTTGGATCGGTCAAATATGCTCAGATCTCTACTGAGCAACTGAATCAACCCAGGCGCTGGGTCAAGGGCAAGACCATAACGGTTTCTATTCGGGGTCCTGCAAACAGGAAGTCAGTATTTTGGTTGCATTTATTTATACACAAACAAAATGCTGAATTGGCAGATTAAGGTCATTGGAATGAAAACATACTGCTCTTTTTTGTGAAAAGCATATGTATTTGCACTGAACTTCCCCTTTAAGGAGAATTAAACCTTAAAACCTACAAGTTTGACAGTAGAGAAGATGTCTGGATCGTTTTCCTTATTCTTCTGAAAGTTTATTATTTTCGGAGAAATTATCCAAGGGGTATATCTGTTGTATTCAATTAGATCAACTGGACTTGAAATGTAGTTCTTGAAGACGTTTCGCTAGTCATCCGACTGGCTTTCTCAATTCAGAATGACTTGTACAAGAATCTGTGGCAATTATGTACCCTGGAAAATCCCAATTAGCATATCACAGCCAGGTGTTAAGGGTGTGATTGGATAGTGGCTAAGAGGTGTTATAGGAACGCCCAGAGTAAGGTGTTAAAACTTGTCTAACAGGACCCTGTTAGACAAGAATGGGTGAGAAACTTGTCTAACAGGACCCTGACCCAGCCAGAAATGGAAGTCCTTGGTAAGGGCTTGAATTTTGCCATTACCCCTAAAGCCATCCCTGTGGTGGATATTATAGCAGCCACAGAAGCCTCTATCCACAGTAATAAGGTTTCACAGAGTGAGGCAGAACAACTTCGCCTTAAGGTATCTGCAGCCTTAGCCAGTGCTAAAACTCCTTCATCTAACCTGACTACACAGGAAAGAAGAGCCTTAACATCCCTCAAGAAAGATTCCAGTATCACCATTCTACCGGCAGACAAGGGAAGATGCACAGTGGTACTCAACACCTCAGACTACCATGATAAGGTGACCATGCTCCTGGCCGATAACAACACATATGAGGCTTTAACAAGGGATCCCACCAGCCGTTACAAGAAAAGAGTCATAGACTTACTACAACAGCTTCAAAAGGATAAAGCCATTGACCGAGCAATGTATCATCGCCTCTACCCTGGTGAGGCACATCCATGCATATATGGACTCCCAAAGATACATAAGGAAGGGGCCCCACTAAGACCTATAGTCAGCAGCATCAACTCTGTAACATACAAGGTGGCAAAATATCTAGCTAACATCTTAGGACCTTTGGTGGGAAGTTCTAAGCATCACATCCAGAACTCTCAGGATTTCACCAACTAAATTGAAGATATAGTACTCGGTGTAGAAGAAACTATGGTGTCCTATGATGTGACATCTCTCTTCACTTGAATACCCACCAAGGAGGCTGTTGACATGGTGAGAAAACGGCTGGGCCAAGACAGCACTCTTACCAGCAGAACTGATCTCAACCCAGAACAGGTGTGTTCCTTGTTGGACTTGTGCCTGAATACCACCTACTTCAAATACAGGGATAAGTTCTATAAGCAAAAACATGGATGTGCTATGGGATCTCCAGTTTCACCTATTGTGGCCAACCTTTACATGGAGGAGGTAGAAACACAGGCGCTTAATACCTTTAAGGGCATAGCACCCAGCCACTGGTTCAGATATGTTGATGACACCTGGGTTAAAATCCACCAGAAGGAAGTACAAGCTTTCACAGAACACATTAATGCGGTAGACCAAAACATTAAATTCACAAGGGAAGAGGTACTAAACAACAAACTGGCTTTCTTGGACTGCTTGGTAGAAGTTAAGGAAAATGGTAAACTGGAAGTAGAGGTTTACAGAAAACCAACACACACAGATCAGTATTTGATGTTTGACTCCCACCACCCTTTAGATCACAAGCTGGGTGTCATCAGAACCCTGCAACACAGAGCCAAGAACATCCCCACTAGCACAGAGGCGAAGGCTAAAGAAATTAAACATCTCAGAGGAGCCCTTAAAACTTGTGGATATCCAGACTGGGCCTTTGTCAAAAGAAGTAGAAGGAAAGAAAAGAACACAAATATCAACAGTGAAGGGGAAAAGCAAGACAGGAGGAAGAACATGGTCATCCCATATGTAGCAGGGGTCTCCAAGAAATTAAGAAGAATTTTCAAAAAACATCGTATCCCTGTCTGCTTTAAACCGAACAACACACTGAGGCAGCAATTGGTACATCCGAAAGACCCAATACCAAAACACAAGAAAAGCGACATCATATATGCAGTGCAGTGCAGTGAAGAATGCTCTGATTTGTATGTGCGGGAGACCAAACAGCAACTGCATCAACGTATGGCCCAGCACAGAAGAGCCAATTCCTCGGGTCAGGACTCAGCCGTGTATCTGCATCTTAAGGATAAAGGACATACCTTTAAAGATTGTAATGTTAATATACTGGCGAAGGAACGTGACTGGTTCAAGAGAGGTGTTAAAGAGGCCATTTATGTGAAAATAAAGAAACCAAGCCTAAATAGAGGTGGGGGGGTTCGACACCAACTGTCTGCCATGTACAATGCTGTTTTAACACCTTACTCTGGGCGTTCCTATAACACCTCTTAGCCACTATCTAATCACACCCTTAACACCTGGCTGTGATATGCTAATTGGGATTTTCCAGGGTACATAATTGCCACAGATTCTTGTACAAGTCATTCTGAATTGAGAAAGCCAGTCGGATGACTAGCGAAACGTCTTCAAGAACTACATTTCAAGTCCAGTTGATCTAATTGAATACAACAGATATACCATGACCTGGATGAATGAGAACCTTCACAAGCATATCCAAGGGGTAAAGAATGCTTTGTATTTCAGGAATAAATTCAGGTTCAAAATGCAAGTTTAGAGAACGCTGTTGTTATGGGACAATACGTTACTGAAAATGAATGAAATGTCTGGGAAATGTTCTTGTTTATGGCTGTATAGCTTGACCCTTGTTATGTGGCAAGTACTAGTATGCTCTGCTTACACACTAACAGAGCGCATTAGCCAGACAGTGGAGATTGTTAAACACACAGTTGACATTGAAGAAAAGGGCGTGAAGCTGAAATTAACTATAGTGGACACACCTGGGTTCGGAGATGCAGTAAATAACCATGAATGGTAAGCAAATCACACCGCATTCTGGAAAATAATTACATGATTTTAGAGACTAACTCTTACCCGTTTTGCAGCTGGAAGCCCATCACAGACTACATTGACCAGCAGTTTGAGCAATATTTTCGTGATGAGAGTGGATTGAATAGGAAGAACATACAGGACAACAGAGTGCACTGCTGTTTATACTTCATTTCTCCTTTTGGGCATGGGTGAGTTTTTTGTTTTTTTTTGTGCACATCTACCATGTGGCATTGTAGTTGTTACTCTAAGCTTAACCATTATCTGATGCAGATATATATATGCATTTCTGCCCCATATGGATCAACCAGATGACGGCCCATAAGGGTCTGAAATGCGTAGACGTATTATAGCATTCACTATATAATAAATGAAGAACTTGTTTGGAACAAGACCCGTGAGTGCTTTCATGTTCAGAGAAGCAGTGCATTTTATATGGGAGACACCCGGGCAGCCTGAACCAGTGTATTCTAAATATATAAATATATCTTTTCATATTCACGCAAAGTGACATCAGTGCGAATGCAAGTGTGCACGTGCATGATGTCATCATGCCGCGATGTGCACAGACGTAATTTTGCATGCACACTGATATCAGACGCGCGCTCCTCCACAGGAAACAGTATTTGCTTGGCAAAAGGATTTGCACATCTTGTGGGGGCGGAGCTAAAAACGCAAGGAGACAGGAGGAGGAAGACAGAAACTTTCAAGGAGTAAAGGTAGGGTATGGGAGGGTGCTAGAAGAAGAAAAAAAACACCCCCTTTACATTTAAAGGGCATCTATAGTGAAAAAAAGACATTGCCTCTTTGCAAAGTTAAATTCATGTACTCTGTGCTGCCTTAGTCCTATCTCTGTCAGTGACTTTGTTTAACCATGGTGTCAGATCTCTGTGAAGCACTCCCCCTTCCCCCTCTACTCTGTTACCTTCTCCATGTCTCAACTCCGGCTAACCGACAAGCTTATCATGTGCAGTAGGAGTTAAAAGTTCAACATCCTGAAAAACACACCCACGCACAGTGGGCAATAGAAAGCAAGCTGTCCTGGAGATGCGGAAGAAGGAGAACAGTACAGTTTACGATCTCTCACTTTGTGATCCATCATCAATCAGTGAAAGCTATTAAGAAGGGGGGGTCAAGTGCAGCCTTATATCTATCATCAAAGCTACCTCTCTCGCCCTGCTAATGCTCTTATCTCTGTTTATTACAGAGCAGGAAGGGGGATCACTTCACAGGGATTTGATTGACAGTCCAAGTAGGATTAGAGGAATGCAATCACGTAATTTTCTAATTGGTGTATCTCAGGACAGAGAGGGAATCTGAAAAAAGTGAAGACACTCTGGGGATTGTGGGGAATTATAGAACACATGGAAAGAAATAAGCTTTTGTGTAATGCCTTCTTTGTTATTCTATATATTCTTTCCCATTTTGAAAAATCAGTTGATTTCATACCCTTTGCTGTTCCCTGCTGTTGACATTATTGAGCAGACATTTCAGGTTCTAACAGACCATCCTTGGAATGTTCCTAACAGTAATTTATACTGATTGGCTGTTGGATGGGACATGCTCAGATCTCTACTGAGCAACTGAATCAACCCAGGCACTGGGTCAAGGGCAAGACCATAATGGTCTCTATTAAGGGTCCTGCAAACAGAAAGTCAGTATTTCAGTTGCATTTATTTATACACAGACAAAATGCTGAATTGGCAGTTTAAAGGGGAACTGTGGTCTCCAAACAAGTGGAGTTTAAATGAAAGGCCAGTTTCCTACCTTTAAAATGAGCCATCAACCACCTCTCTACATGCTCCACAGCCCAAGATATAAAGAAATTACTGACTAGAAAGTTAATGGGTGGGAGGCTGACATGTGACATTCCTAAGGCTGCTCCTCCACCTCGCCGCCAGCGAGCACAGCCTCAGACTTCATTGGCAGGACAGGAGACAGGAAGTCCCTCCCCCTCCCTGCTGTGTGAAGTGAAGATCCTCACAGTGAAGGTAAGGGAATCTTTAGCTTTACTCTCTCACTATGTGAAAACAGCCTTTTCAGGCAGAGTTCTTACTCTTGGAGTGTCCCATGGCCCACGCGTGGGCGGGCCAAGGCACCCGTGAGTGGGTGGGACCAAGTCACCCAAGAGTGGGTGTGGCCAAAGGGGGCCTGCAAATGGAGGGGCCATGGGGTCCATGAGTGGGAGGGTCCAGGGGGGCTTGCAAGAGGAGGGGGGCTGCAAAGGAAGGAGGAGACACAGGGAAGATTGACTGACATGGTTTCAGAGCAGGGGACCTGGTGATGCAGGAAGTGCAGGGGATCTGGTGATGCTGCTACCATATTACACAAAAATGTAAATATCTTCAAAATTATGCAAAATAAACAATGATAATAAATTGCAAAAATTCTCGGGAGAGCAATTCCTATCAATTTACCTAAAGTCATTTTAGACCGCAGTTCCCCTTTAACGTGATTGGGATGAAAAAATACTGCTCTTTTTTCTGAAAAGCATATGTATTTGCACTGAACTTCCCCTTTTAGCAGACATTTACCTTCAGATTAAGTATTCATTTTTTCTTACCTCCAGTTTGGTATTTCTGGCAAAGGGCATTACAAGAATCATGTGGCACTTTTACTTTTTTGTATTTCAAAGCTTAGGCCAAACTGTGGGCTTTTTTTTTTTTTTTTTTTTTTTTTTAGTTGTTTGAAGGTGAGTAAGTACAAATGTGTAGTTGATGAATGAATAATAACTTGGCTGTTTGCTTTCCCATCCTTACTAGGCTTCGGCCAGTGGACGTGGCCTTCATGAAAGCCTTGCACGAGAAGGTGAACATCGTACCTTTGATTTCTAAGGCTGATTGTCTTGTACCTAGTGAGATCCGTAAACTTAAGGACAGGGTGAGTTTTAGATGGATTTTGTTGTTGTTTCCTGTACAGAGATCTAGCCAAACAAAATCAAATGTTTTTTGACCCAAGTGAAACAAAGGAATAGACTAGGCAAGACTAGGAAGAGGAAAAGACTTGGTTGTCTTCTCTCATAAAATATATCAATGACTTTCACAGCTGGAGCTTTATATAGTCTCACAGTGGGGTGAAGTTATGTTGAGGTGCAGAGATGTCTTCCAATGGAATACTAATTACAGGATTATGCCAGAAAAAACATATGTAAGCATTTTTAGTCATGTATATTACCAGCAATACATTTATTCCAGGGAATCCTTAATACAATGTGTTGGGTGTGTGGCAACTCTTTTTTGGGCACATATGTGCCACAAATACAGTATACCTAATTAAACTACATGTCTCATTGACAATTTCTGTCTCTTTCAATTTTGTGGTACCCTTTCCAGATTAGAGAGGAGATAGAAAAGTTTGGCATTAAGGTATATCAGTTTCCAGAATGTGACTCTGATGAAGATGATGACTTTAAACAGCAGGACAGAGAGTTGAAGGTAAAACAACAGAGGTTTACGGTATATGTAATTTTCTGCCATTAGTCCTATTTTCTATACAATATTCTCTGAATCAGACCTGTTCTTATCACTGGTGTTTTTTGTGGCCAGTAATTCTCTCTCTTCTCTGCCTTTCTTTACACAAAAGTCCTGCAAAGTTTTCTAAAGAAGGAAAATATTCTTTATCTGATAATGTTTTGCACAAGTGGAAATATCCCTATTTAAAGGATAAGTATGCTGTAAAACAATGTTAAGTTTAGTTGGAAGCTGCAGCTTTAAAAAAGCTGTTGCCCTTTTTTTTTCTATGCACTGCGCGATGACATCACGCGCGTACATGTCGGTTCACGCACTGACGTTGCATGCTCAGCGATGTCATGCACATGGCGAGCACACGCTTGGAGCAGGAGATTACCTTTTGTGACTACTGAAGATGTTGGAACCCGGGAAACTTGGAGGGGCGGAGCTAAACAGTTAACTAAACAGATTCAAGATGTCAGTAGTTTGAAAGCAGGAAAGGTAGGCTCTGGAGGGGCATAGAAAAGAAAAAAAATGCCAATAGTCTTTTTAAAGCTGCAGCTTCCAACTAAACTTAACATTGTTTTACAGCATACTTATCCTTTAATAGGCAATTATAGTCTACTAGCAGAGTACCCGGCGTTGCCTGGTTTTTGTAAAGATCTGACCCAAACCTGCATCCAAAATTCAACAAACCCATACCCTTTCTAATTAAACCTGACCTATTCAAACTCACTGATCCGCCAAAATACACCCTTTTCTCTCTCGCTCCACTACTAAAATGCTCATGCATGCCCTTACAATATCTCATCTTGACAACTGCAACATTCTGCTACTTGGTTTTCCGGCCTGTCATCTCTCTCCTCTCCAGTGTATCTTAAACTGGGCAGCTCGGATCATCTCACTCTCCTCCAAAAGAGAACCCACAACCCTGATACTGCAGTCAATAGGGTGGCTTCCCATCAAACAAAGAATCATATTCAGTACCCGTCTTTTAACCTTTAAATCCCTTCACTCCACTGCACCTCCCTACTTATCTCCTCTCTTGGTCCCTTATGTTCCTGGCCGTGCTCTCCATTCCTCACAAGGAAATCTCCACAAACCTCCTACGAACACTGCCATCTCCTCCATCTTAAACCATTCTCTCTTGCTGCTCCCTACCTGTGGAACTCTCTCCCTCTCTCGCTTCGCCAGGTGACATTCATTATTACATTCAAATCTAGACTGTTACCTTTCTGAGCACCAGCACAACAAATGATTGTTAGCCACCTCAAGCACTTTGTACACCCCCCCCCCCACCTTGTATCTGCATGCTGTCACACCCACTTCGGGGCAGGGATCTCATTCCTAATGTGTCAAGGCATGCTGCACTTATATCAGTTTACCTATAATTGATATATATGTATTGGTAACCAATGTATGAAATTGTATTTAATTGTTATTTATCTGTATAATTGCTTGCACTTATCCCCTTGTTTGTAAACTCTGTATTTTATAATGTACAGCGCTGAGTACCCAAGTGGCACTACATTAGGGATAATACGCTACCTACATTGTAATATAAGGATATTACGTCACCGAGGCATTCTGTGACCATATAGGGGGCATGGAACTCAGTGGTGAAGTAAATCCATATGTTACACTGTGGGTAGCGTATTATTTCTTATAATAACATAAGGCCAGTTAAAAAAAACCAGCACATACACAGTCTCCCCCTTCCCTTCCACTGTCTCTCCCCCTCCCTGTATTAGTCATTTATATAGGAATCCCTGTTTAATGTATAAATAATTAATTACGGTTCCTGAAAAGAGAAAGAAGGACCGAACATCGTCTGTCAATAATAAACAGGGCTTCCTAACATCGGGTGCCTGACAATGAAGGATCCCACAGACCTCACAACATTTTAAAACGCAAAAGAGGGACACATTGGGAGAAGAGATGCGGTGTGTGCGATAGCAAATAGGTTACACCCATTGTAAAGAGAATGTTTTGGAAACTACAACTCCCAGCATCCCTTGGTAGGATAATACAACCAAGGCATGCTAGGAGTTTTAGTTAAACATCTGAATTTCCAAGGTTTTCCATCACTGCTATATAGGTTCTGGCACCAGCAGCCCCATAGAGGAAGTTTATCAGTGACTGTCAGTACCTGTACATAGCAGTGAGACAGATGGTAGAAATGTCCCCCCCCCATGGACTCTCAAGCAGAAATGGGTTCAGTATAACTTAGTTATTTCCTCCTGCTCTGCTATGGAGGATCACTGCCAATCTATTTACCACTGCCAATCTATTTACAGCCTCCCGATTCCTGTCACCTTATGTCTCACCCCCATATCCTCTAGACTGTAAGCTCTTTGGGCAGGGTCCTCTCTCCTATTGTATCATGGTATTGCTGTAAGAAACTCCTCACTCTGTTTACTTATATTATGTATTACCTGTGTATGTAATATGTATGACTTTAAATAACCTGTATTACCCTGTATGTAATGTATGACTATGTAATTGTAAAGCACCATGGAAGATGTTGGCGCTATATAAATCAATAATAATAATAAAATAATAATAATCACAGCACAGAAGAAATACAAATTCAGGGAGGGGGTGGAGCACTGCACTCTGATTAGCAACAACAGAACTAAATGAAGTAAAGAATTGTACTGTAACTTAGGTGATTACTTGATTCACCACCAGATGGCAGCACACAGGTTAATTAACTTAAAAAATGTCGAAAAAAAGGGTACGGAGGCATTTTTAAAAGTTGTAAAGTAGCCTATGCTCTTTTCCAGGACCCTATACAAAAGTATACCAAGTCTCATGAAAATTGACCCAGCCGTTTGAAAGTTTTTCTGAAACATACAAACATACATACACACATACATACATTGACTTTTATATAAATAGATTATAGTCATTAAATTAATATTGCCTATATTTATTCAGGAGAGTGCCCCGTTTGCAGTCATTGGCAGCAACACAGTAGTAGAGGCCAAAGGTCAGAGGGTACGAGGTCGTCTTTACCCATGGGGCATTGTTGAAGGTGAGTTATATATTTAAAAGCCTTGTTTCTTTGAGCACTATTTGCAGTTGAAATGTAGGGACATATTTATAAAGGCCACAGTACAGAAATAATCACTGGATAACTTCCGACCACACAGTAATTTACACCATTTACATATTTAACACAGACCAACATTATATAGCACAAGTGTTAATGTGAGACCAGGGTCTCTATTTTACATTATTAGTTTACATTTGCATGGTAAAATAACAATAATGGTTATTTGAAATTTTTTATGTAAAATAGTGATAATACTAGTTAAAGTGTGCAGTATTCTTATAATAAGATTCTGCGACTTTATAAATACGGCCCGAAGTTTCATAAAACGATATTTTAAAATTCAGATTCAGATTTACCAAAAACATTTTAATTTCATATATAGCACTTAACATATCCCACTATACCTTATTTAAAGGAATATTTCACTGCAAAAGTGAACTTTTTCTTAAATGCTTTGTTTGAAGACCAGGAGGTTAAGGAGCTATTCCTTAGCTTCTGTTCTTCAGTCATTGCCTGTGGAGCCAGGAACGAAGACAGAAGAAACTTACCTTTCCTATTATGGTTCTCCCGCAGTGACTATCTAAATTCCAAGAAAGTAGGAGCTGTCTTCCTGTGAAAAGGTTTCTGCCTCCTCCTTGTCCTCCGGGATGTACTCAGGCATGTGCAGGGTAGCCTGTCCCTCTCTCCCTCCATCCATCTTTTCTGCTTCCTTCCCCTAGCATTAAACAACTTTTCTGTAGTGTAGGGCACTCTTGCCCCATCCCCAACCTCTATGTTCATTTAGTTAAAAAAGCAGCAGAAATTTACTTACATTGCTTCGTTCCCCCGGTGCTCTGCATTGCCGGCAGCCGCGCCTGCCTCAGCCCCCTGCTTGCAGTTCCGGTAAACAGAGGGCCTGGATCAGAGCGCTGGGGGAACGAAGCAATGCAAGTACATTTCTGCTGCTTTTTTAACTAAACAAAGATGGTGGTTGGGGGTGGGCTAGGGTGCCCTACACTACATGTAGATAAATGGAGTTGCACACTACTTAACACTGATATCTGTGATAATTTATTGTATTGATAACTTAATAATTTATGGTATTGATAACACTGTGGAATCTGTGATAATTTATTGAAGAAAAAAACATACAACGTTGTATGTTTTATGTTTTTTGCTTCAATAAATTATCACAGATTTTGTTAAGTGTAGTGTGCTTCTCCATTCATCTACATATCCTGAATTATTTTAGCTCTAAGGGTAGGGGGCCGTGAGGATTGCACCTACCTATTATAGGCCATTGCCAAGTTTGGTGTGCTTGAGTGGACCCTGTTTGCCCTACACTACAGGAAAACTTTTTTTTCTGGGTTGAGATACGCTTTAAGGTGGATACCAATGAAGGACAAGATCCTCAAAACGTTGAATGTTTCAATGCATTGAAGTACCAATAAAATAGCATTGATTGGAGTGGAGTGCTGTGACCTTTTGCCTTTTATATATACATATATCTTCCTGGATGGTTGCTAGCATGAGAGCTTTGCTCATGCCAAAGCTGTTATCGATTGGAGAGAGAGTCTCAAAATGCACAGGACAAGAAGGGAGCTGTCAGTCATGGCATGAGGAGAACGATGAAAGCTCACTGCTTCCACATCCAGGGAAGTCGGGGTACACACCCTTCTTGGGAAATGTACTTGAATATTTTACATTTTTCATTTTGGCCTTTTAAATAACTTTTTGCTATTATTAAAGTAATGTATACTTATAAGTATATCAATTATAGAGTTGTGGTGTTTAGAGGAAACAACAATTTGCAGAGATTACACTTGGTAGGAAAGGATTCCTTATTTGAGTCTAGTGTAGGGAAAGGTGAGTCTAGTGTAAGGTGCTCTGACAGCAAGAGCACCTATTTCCTATTTGACTACAATACTTGTTATACTAAGAGATAATATCTCACCCATATGTTTCTTGTCTGCTTACAGTGGAGAATCAGACGCACTGTGACTTTGTAAAGCTGCGGAACATGCTTATCCGGACACACATGCATGACCTAAAAGATGTAACATGTGATGTGCACTATGAAAACTATAGAGCCCATTGCATCCAACAGATGACAAGGTGGGTCTAGACAAAATACCTTGTTTTAGTGATGGTGATGGGTGTCACCCAAGCTGTTGCAGAGATACAAATCACATCCCTCTCCACCTCCCATTTTTGCAAAATAAACCTGAAAATTGTAGCTCTGCAAATGCTTAAGTGCCACTGGGTACCTATCCCTTTGCTATTGCTTTAACACAATACATAATGGCATGCAGCTAACAGCAAATATTACAAATTACCTTGCTCTAACCTCATAAATTTTGTAAATACCATTTTTTTTATATAAACCAGTTTTTATGATCACTAACACACACAATAACAGTGGTAGCAGATCAATTACTAGCACTACCAGCTACTCTGCATTCTTCATCTGTATCTGCATACATCATCTTTGGAACAAACCTCCGTTTACTCCACAGTCCTGTATCTAATCACCCTGTTCAGGAGTTGTCAGGGCAGCTTGTCTACCTTCTGCCAACAATTAATAGATTAAATAATATATAGAAAAAAATGATTGGCTAATCCTCTAACTACCTGTGTGCGTAATTTAGAGCCAGTAGTGTTATGGATCTATACTGTCCATAGTGCAGAATGCAATTTGCAAGTATTGGGCTGTATTCGAAGTGCAAAATTCCCCTTGTTTTCCCCTTTCATTGCCTAAAGTTTAGCTCAGACAGATCCATGCTGCAGTTGCTGAGGGCCTTTAGTCAAATTATTTTTGCAGATCAAATAATGGGCTGTTAAAATCAGCAACAGGGTGTTTTTTCACTATTAGCTATAAAATAAACCCTATGTAATGTTTCTTTAAATATTGTAGATCATTCCCCATAGTATTAGACCGAAAATGTCATTTAAGGGATATTTATTAACTGAATTTAGTCAATTTAGTAGTTTAATGTAATATAAGCCTCTGTAGACTTCCAAAAGTAAATAAGTAGCAATTCAGGAGAATATAATTTAAAAGCCTTCCCAAACTAAAAGTTCACCTTCCATTCCTGCCTCTCCAAGATCTATTTTAACCTCTTCAAACTGTTTTGCTGAATATAAGCTGATCAGTGAGTGGTCCATCTCTAATCCTACTAACCAATGAATGTCCTGTATAGTTTTGAATAATTAAGTGATGTTATTTCTATCACTTTTTTGTCTTTTCAAGGAATGAAGAAAGCCACAACACTGCACCAAGGTTAGGGTTATCTAAATCAGCTTTCTTCCAGTATTCTTTTACTATTGGCTATTTTCAAGTCTTTGCGAACCACATTCAGTCATATTTGTTTGGTTACAGGAAGGCAATAACTAATGCAAATTCAGGTTTAAATCAGTGTCTTTACTGGTACAGGGTAGTGCCTAAGGGCATGCTGGGAAACAAATAAATACATTACTTAGTAGAAGTGTGTAAGATTGCTATTAAAGTGCACGTAAACACTGCTGATATTAAGCAGATACTGTTGTATGGTGCAAATAAAATTGCCCATGATGCAGACAAACTAGGGCCAATAACATCAGAAAAGGGAGCTGATGCAGTCGGGATGTGTATGATCACCTGGCCGACCGTTGAGTGTTTGTGCCCTTTGTCACATATTACAGACATACAGTATTTCAATGGATGGCAAGGTGCAAAAAGGGCTTACGAATGGTGGGAATTATTACTTGTGTTTTTTATGTAATCTGTGTTTTTGATTAAAACAACCCATGTCTCTTTCAGGGCAATGTAATAAAAGTTCTCATTGTTAAAAATGGTGGTAATTTTGCCCCAACCAATCAGACGTTTGCTTTCAAATGTTAAATTAGATCTGATTGGTTGGGGCAAACTTAGCATAATTTTTAACAGTAAGAACCTTTATTACATCTCTATGTTTATCTCTGCCGTGGTTTTTGCATATCCCTCTCAAATTCAATGCATAATGATGTGCCAGGTACCAATCTAGTCATGTGTAGCTTTAAATCTTTTATGGTTTATCTCTCAAATGTCCACATCCTTTTAGCCAGAGAACTTGAAAACTTGGGACTTATACATTATATAAAGACTATCAATGAGATTCAATAAAAGTTCTTATCGTTTAAAATGGTGCTCCAACCAATCAGATCTTATTTAACATTTAAAAGCTAACATCTGATTAGTTGGGGCAAAATTAGCACAATTTTTAAGAACTTTTATTGAACCTCCCTGTATATACCTTATATAAACCCTGTATGCACTGTATACATTATGTAAACACTGTATAAATTAGAAAAAAAACCTTATGCACTGTATATATTATATAAACACATTGCACTTTATACATTATATTAACACTGTATAAATTATATAAACCTAGTATATACATTATATAAACACTATGCACTGTACATTATATAAACACTGTATACATAATATAATCCTTGTATGCACTGTATACATTAATCATAAAGACATACTGATGGGTTGTATGTGTACATAAAATGATTAGATTGTAATCTCTTTGGGGCAGGGCCTGATGTGACTTACAAATAATTGTAAAGCGCTACGGAATATGTAGTGCTATATAAGAAATAAAATACATACAATACATACATATAAACACTGTTTACACGGTATACATTATATCAACACTGTATACATTATATCAACACTGTTTATATTTTATAACGATTGTATGCACTGTATACATTATATAAACACTGTATACACAGTTTACATTATAGCAACACTGTATACATTTTATAAGCATTGTATGCTCTGTATACACTACATAAGCATTGTATGCACTGTATACATTATATAAACACTGTATCCACTGTATACATTATATCAACACTGTATACATTATATAAACATAGTATGCACCGTATACATTATATAAACACTATACCCACTGTATAAATTATATAAACACTATCCACTGTATACATTTTATAAACACTATACACACTGTATACATTGTATAAACACTATACACAATGTATACATTATAGAAACACTGTGTAAATTTTTAACTGTATACATTGTATATATGCACTGCATACATTATATAAATACAGAATGCGCTGTATACATAATATTAACACTACATGCACTGTATACATTCAATAAACACTGTTCCCACTGTGTACATTTCATAAACACTGTATACTTTATGTAAACACTATACATTATATAAACACAGTATGCACTGTATACATTATATAAACAATGTACGCTGTATACATTTTATAAACACTGTATACATTATGTAAACACTACATTATATAAACACTGTATGCACTGTATACATTATACAAACAATGTATACATTATGTAAATATATAAATTATTTAATTACTTTGAGTTACTTTGATTGGTCTATAGTTGCTGTAAAACAGTAAAGTATAATTCCATTTTAATTCCATTGAAACTGTGGCTGTTCATTTAGCTGACTTGGTGTTTTTGCCTTGTTGCAGTTTAAAATAAGCTGATGTCTTTGTCTCCCTTACAGCAAACTGACCCAGGATAACAGGATAGAAAGCCCAATACCTATTCTACCATTGCCAACTCCTGATGCTGAGACAGAAAAACTGATCAAAATGAAAGATGAGGAGGTAATTCCAACACCCCTTCCCATCCCTTTCTTTCCTATGAGTTTGTCATTATTGATCTGTTTTTGACGCCCCATCTTGTTAACGATTAGTTAGTAAAAATCTGTTTAATTAATGACTTGGTAAGAACAGCTTCAAAACATTTAGTTCTCTCCATTGTGTGCTGTTTATATCAGCAAATATTATTATGCCTTCACCACGGGTTAATCTCAGCGCGTGTTTTGTGAAGAATACACTTATCTTGTCCTGCTAGGCAATAGATTGTCTATTTCATTGCCAACCCAAATCTATTATTCTTTTCTGTGAATCAGAGGTAGCAAATGTAAAATGTTTACCATGTGCGTTCAGATATAAGTTGTCCTTTATTTGCTGCAAGAGTTAAATGTTGGGTAAATCACCTACAAAGTCAAGGGAAACACGCAGGGAGAGTGATACAGGAGATCTGTCTACAACCTTCTGCATTAAACGCACCTCTTCCAGTTAGGTATAGGTTGTATACAACTGCCAACAGCTTCAACCAGGGAGTGAGGGAGGTTGAGGCAAAATGGCACCTCAGATAAGGCTTTTACAACCCTTCCAACCCATCTCTCCTCCCTTCCTCTCACTCTATTTTCTACCCACCTCATACACATCCTTTGCATTCACAACCTGTCAATTTGCTTAAAGGGTAACTTTCGTGTGTATAAAGTTTTTTTTTGTTTAAAACAGTTAAAATGAAAAGTACCTGGGACAGGGATATAGGATTGGTAATTCCTACCTCACAATATTGTTTCTGTGAGGAGCACCAGCCCAAAGAAAACTGATTCTGCCAGTCTTCCTCCTGGCTTCAGCACTATCTTTAATAAAGTATTAGTCCAGGACTTACCTGGCAAATGAAAACTATGCTGAAGCTCCTTAACGAAATGATATTGTGAGGTAGGAATTATCAATCCAACCTCCCTGTCCCAGGTACTTTCCATTTTCCTATAAGGGCTAACCATAGGCACATTTGATTAAGTTCTGTTACTCGCAATTAATGTGTTAATTTACTCTGATTTATACACGTTCATCACTGACACTACTTTTTTCCCAATAGCTACGACGGATGCAGGAAATGTTGCAAAAAATGCAGCAGCAGATACAAGAGCAATGAATATCCCACCAGACTGGCACTTATGTCACTACTTCCACGTGCCTGACACAACACCTCCATGACAAATACAGAGATGGATGTGGCACCTGTGGACTCATTGCAGTATCCTATTTATTGTTCAAATAACCTGTCCGATATGAACTTATCCCTCTGTTTAATGACCTATTCCATTCCTTCACTCCATGCTAATAATGGAAACAAGCACTTCTCATAAATTCTAATCTATTTGTCAAAATGACCTCAATCACAACCAACCAAATTTCATTTTACTAGAAGAAAGTTATCAGAAGTGCAAAGCATTCTGGGAAGCAATTAGAATAACTGCACAACCATGATAAAGAAACAGAGAGTATTCTGGCAAATAATTTATGTTTTTTTTTTTTAAATGCTCATCTTGTTTCTTACAGTATTTCTGACCATAACGCAGAAAGAAAGGATTCCAAGTATAAATAATACCAACTCCCTCTGCCACTCAGAGACAAGGTTGTGACTTTTTCTTTTGTACAGTGTTGCAATTTTTGGACTCAGGACTTTTTTTTTAACTTTATAATTATTGTTTCTGTATCAATGTTTATGTAGGTAATTGATTTATTATTGGAGAATCCCAGGTGGTAATACTTGTTTAATACCTTTCAGTGCAGTGAGGCTTGCACATTGCTGCCATTAGAAGAGATATTCTTTAGTCTCACACAGCCGTGTACATCATAGAACTGAGCATTACACTAAAATATTTATAATTTATTGCGTTAATATTTATATCTTTTCTAGTTTCTACTTAAGGGTCATAATGAGAATCAAACCTCTGTAACATCAGTGCATGTCCAAATGTATTTTAAACACAAATCTCATTTGACTTTAAAGGGACGGATGTCATTAAAATTAGGTTACGCGGTTTAATTTACCAGTACAGAGCTTTGGCAGGGGTGGAATAATGCAGTCAGAGCAGTGAAAGGTTTCATTCAAACTGCCTAGAACACACAAGCTAATGACACCGAGTCACAGTAATAGTAAAGGGATATTAATGATTTCTGATGGATTCACAGAACATTAATATGACCTGGCGTCTTCCAAAGTCTTATTTAGTTCCTTTACACAACAGTTACAAATACTAGAGATTATGGGATGTGTATGATAAACAAAGAGATCACTGTTTCAGCACAAGATTTCCTTACATCAAGGCCTTACAAAGATTGATAAACCACAACAGTAACATTTAAACCAACGTGCTATCCCCAAGGCTTTTTTCCCCTTTATTTGAAGACCTTGGTACAGCTACAGTTTATATACAGGCAGTTCCTTGGTTACAAACACCTTGACTTACAACTCCCACTTACAAAGATTTCCATAGTTGCTAATAGTTCTGGAGATTGTCAGTTTTATTATTATAATTGTGGATTTATATAGCGCCAACATCTTCCGTAACGCTTTACAATTACATGTATACATTCACATCAGGCCCTACCCCAAAGAGCTTACAATCTAAGCACATTTGACACATTCAACATATCAGTATGTTTTATTGATTGTGGGGAAAACTGGAGGAGAAACCCACACAAGTACAGGGAGAATATACAAACTCCTTTGTGTCCAAGGGTGGATTCGAACTCAGGACTTCAGCACTGCAAGGCATCAGTGCTAACCACTGAGCACAGTTCTGCTTCATTTGCATCTCATCCAATGTCCTGCAATTGAAAAACAAATCGGACTTACAGATATTTCTTAGAAATAAAACATCTTTGTAACCCAGGGACTGCCTTTGATAAAATACTACGCTAAATAATATATAGAGCTATTCCCTCAGTGGATATTTTATTTTGCTTTCAGTAATCTAGTTAGTTAACTATTGTGACTATAAATTGTGCCCAGGATAACAGGTGGATAATAAAAAGATTGGGAAGGTTTTATAGGGTTTATATTTTAGAGGCAGAGCAACTATTTTAATGTAGACAATAAAATCCATTAAGCAACCAGCAACTCCCTGTTCACTTGTACCTATAGATAGGGAAAATACACAAGGTCCAACTTGTAGCCATTGTCAATGACATTACCAGGTTTCTTATTTCCCATTGTAACTCAAGGATCATTTTGGTCATTAGCTCAGTTTTGTATTTAGTTTTAGTCTTTTTCTTAAATGTCAAGTAACATTTAAATATCTCCAAACTTTGGTATTTATTCCTGTTATCTACGCTCTCCGCCCCCAAATTCACTATGCATCACAGATATTTAATACATGTTGGGAGTTATTTAGTACATTGTGCAAACTTTTACCCCCAAAGATTATTGCTTTTATTTTTTAAAAAACAATTTGACCAGTATAGGTTAGCTAACTGGCAGTTGGTTGCCAATGGTGGCTGAACCATGGCCCAACTTGCTTATTACAACTTTACTGAAAAATTTAGAACTAAGATACAATATTTAAAGAAAAACATCAGCTGATCAGAGTGATGATCGGCCAGTAAAATTAAAAAGGGAAGTTCAGTGCAATTACATATAGCAAAAAAAGCAGTATTTTCCCATCCTAATGACCTTAACCAGCCCATTCATCATTATGTCTGTAAGGGCTAGGCCACACTAGCGCGTTTGCGCACGCGTTTCGCGCTCGCGATTGCGCACGCGATTTTTGCTAAAATGGAAATCGCGGGAATGCAAAATTCCCGCGATTTCCGATGCACATGCGATTGCGCGTCTGTTCGCGTTTTGGTAACGCATGCGTTCACCATTTTTGGTGCGTTAACGCAGCGTTTCCATAACGCGAAATGGCAAAAACGCATGCGCAAAACGTGAACGCAAAGGCGAACGCACAAGAAAAGCGCACACAATCGCGTGCGATAACGCTCGCGATTTTGTGTGCGATTCCTGTGCGTTGTAATGTGGCCTCAGCCTAAATGCTTACTAAATACTGACTTCCTGTTTGCAGGACCCCTAATAGAGACCGTTGGGTTGATTCAGTTTCTCAGTAGAGATCTGAGCATGTTTGACCCATCCAACAGCCAACCAGTAGAAAGTACTGTTAAAAAAATATGTAGAATAACTAGGTATGCATAATATTAACTAAGAATTAAAAAAATATTTTCCACTGAACTTTTCCATTAACATTAGAGTAATCTTTTAAATTTAGAGCTTTAATTTTTGTTCACTTTATTATTGTTCATGCATATGATAAATATATTAAATACTGTAGAGAATAACAGTAGATAAATACCCCTATAGATTTTTCAGATATTTTTAGCAAGTATAATTAGGACCAGAGCTGCAATTAACCTGAAATGCATTGTGGGTTATAAGTGAATATTTTTATGGTTCAAGTCCTATACTATTTTGTCTTCTGCGTTCTTGAACTATATAAACTTTATTTAACCTGTTAATAAGAGGGCTAATATTCTGTCTATTTTTCTATAGATGCTAAGTGAAACATAATGACATATGTTTCATTCGCTTATGGGGCCCATACACTTAACAAATCCCAGTGGTACGATCAATAATTATTTATTTTTTTTACCTGTTCGCTTGATAATAAAAATTACCAAGCATTATATGATCGCACGACCGGGATTTGTTAGTGTATAGGCCCCATTAAGCAACTGTTTTTCAAATCTGCATTGTGTTCTATCAGTGGGAATACTTCAAAATAAGCACTACTAAATCCATGGATTCTGGTGTAACAATGCCCTCTAGTGGCCATCTAACCACACAAACTGATCACATCTTTACTTCTTTTTCGAAAAGGAATCATCTCCTCAGACCTTGGGGCGGTATTTATGAAGGCACGGTATCACTGTTATTTTTACGATCGCCTATAAAACACCATGGCGGTATTGTACTACCGCATGGTATTGTACAGCCATATGGTCATAACTGTACGGTTGTGGAAGTACTTGTGCGATAGCCGTGGTATCGGAATTTTCTGACACTGCAGTTTATAAGTTCGCCCCTTGGAGTAGTATTTTTTTTTTACACCGAGGAAGCAGAAAAATATGTTTTTCAAAATTCATATCTGATGAACTAAACATAAAATGAAGATAAGCCTATAGATATTTCTTTTTTTGCAATTTACTGCATTCTGTATTTATATTGTAATGTGTTTGAATGCAAATCTCTTTTCCTTCATATTTAATTATCATCATACTGTAATTACTTACATGTTATTTCTCAAACTGCAGCAAATGATCAGTGTTTTATTAGCAGCCCTCTTAACAGTGTTTGATTTGCATTGAGCAGGTAGACAACAGTTTGATAACTACAGGTAGAATGTTCTGCCTGGTAACTAATATAAAGCAAATCATTTCACTCTTCTCCCTTTGGTATTTCTGTGTAAATTAGACATTAACGTAAAAGTTCACCTTTAATATATTAGCATTGGCACAATACTAGTTGTTATTTATTGATCTCCTTATACAAAGTATAGGGAGATCATATCAGGGATGTGTGTAGGGGTTTTTATAGCCAATGGCAGACTTCTTCCAATGTCCGTCATCTGCAATAAAACTTAAGTGTGTGGCTAGGTACAAACAAGCTGATGTTTTAAATCCTATTGATCACCAATCTAATGATTTGATGGGGGGATTGTCTGAGAATCTGATGGATAATCCACATCTGTCCGATCATTTCCAGTGGATTTTTCCCTTCAGCTATTTGCAGCCTACCAGATATGCCAGTAAATAAACTGTGCATGTTTCTTAGTGCCAAACATTCTGGTGAAAGTCTATAAACTCTTTTGCTACTGATTACTTATCATTAACTTGATCATACCGTCAGTCAGGGCAAAATCTGCTTTCTTTATTTCTTTAAACGTTTTTACCATAAAAGTGAACTTCTGATTTAATCCGTAGGAGGCAGCATTTCATGTATTGCTGGTTTTTATTTCCCATCATTCCTAAAAAGCCAAGTTGCAAATTGCCTTCCTTGAGTAAAACTTGAGTAAAACCTTGTCTCCCAAGTTTTTGTGTAACCCTCCTGCTCTGTAATCCCACCTTTAACAGTGCATATCCTCTTTAAAAATATTTCTTGTATGGATTGTTGCTGTAATTAATGTTTACAACCTGAGAACCTAAATAAACTTAATAAAATGCACCACTCTGCATTGTTTACATGATTAACATATTACTCTCTGTCTCCGTCATCTGTGAATGATATAATTAGATACTGTGCTATATTCTGTCCGTTCATCTCCCAGATGTGCATTATGGGTCAACTTCGCGATTGCATGTCTATACGAAGCTAAAACGTTTAAATGATATATCCATCATGTTATATCCATTCGAGTAGAATATGCTAACCTACACCTGTGGTTGAACCCCAATATAATTACTATTCATAGAGCTATTGGATTGGCACAGTTTCTGTCAGTTTTGGTGAATGCTAAATGTTGGCCATAGATTAAAAGTGTAAAATAACTGCTATGCACCACATGCTACTGATGTGCCACTGGAAATGTTCACATTTCCCAACAATGAGCGGATGGCAAACTAGCATTTCGAGTGATAATAACGTGTGGCTGCTCGTTTGTCACTGTTCGTCGTCTGACTTGGCAAATTGTACGAACCTTAAGGCCCATCTGCTCATGGATCTCGCTAGAAATGGACAGTCCTTTTTTTGGTCCATTTTTAGTGCTCCCTTTCTGCTATCAATTGAATAAAATGCGTCTGTTTCCGGACAGAAATGCATGCAGCAGTACTTTTTTTAATGGACTGGGTCAAACTGATCCGTTAAAATACAAAACCCCAACGTACTTTTCTGTCTGGAAACTTGTCAGAAACAGGTTTAGTGTGAACAAAGCCTTAGTGAGGCTTGTGTGCTAATGTTTCTCTGTAATGCAGCCGGGGGGTTAGGCAATAGTCAGATACTGAGCTCTACCATCAGCCTTAAGTGACCAAAACCTTGTCTAAAAAAGAATTTGCATTGCATATGCCATTTAAAAGTCAAGATTTCAAAAACACAGCAAATTATGGATCATTGTATATTTATGGAAATTGTGCATAACACACTATTTGTGTTGGCTTCTTTTGTCTTATTGAATTGGCGGATGTGGCCAGTGGTTATGACTGACAGCTCCTAGTACTGAAATGTCATCTGTGAAAGCCAGGACTTCCTTTGGATCCCACAAATATTGACAGTTATTTAGGATGAGGGCCATGAACAAGATGTTACTATAAAAAAAACCTTTATAGAGAATGGCTAATTCTTCTTCCAGAATAGTGTCTAATTACTGGACTAATAACAAAGCGTTTAAAGTAAGAAGACTCTACTACTGAAACCCATAGATAAATAATGTACAGTATCAACAATGGGGCAGTATTTATAGGGCAGATACTGGAGTTTTCAGATATTAAAACTTATTGAGGGAGATTTACCAAGGGCCGCTTTCACTCCAGGCAAATCTCCCTTCCGCAATTCAATAACGCATTAGCTGGTGTTAAAACCATGTGCTAAAATGAATGTACTCTCGTGAGCGATGGATGCACGGGTGTCTTTGCGTAACCCGCGCATTTGGCGCTAATATGGAATTAAAGTTGCGCTAGCCGATAGTGAACCAGTTTGTGTGAGCCACATTGGGCCCTATTTATAAAGTACCGTTACCGGTATCGCTAAAATAACGTTATTTTAGCGATACTGATAACAGTACTTTATAAATAGGGCCCATTGTGTCCGAACGTATGGCGCAGTCAATAAGCCAGTACCACGTGGTTGTGGAATACATGAAGGAATCGGTACTCAACACCATGGTTGATCATTTATGCCATAGCTTTAATTGCTGACAAGATCACAATATTATTTTTATTTATTTATTACTATTACGATCCTTACTGTCTCAAAATCACCACCACCTCCATAATTTCCTGCATGATTGCCTGAAATTTACCTGCACGGCCAATTGAACTTTTGTCTGACAACGGATGGTCGTGGCAAAAACCAGACTGCCAATAATTCAACCCAATCGATCAAAATATCGCCCCTAGTTTGTCACTGGCCTTCCAGAATATGAATTAACAATAAACTGATTTATAAATTAGGAAGGAACCATACGCTCGTTATCAGTTACAACAGCAGCCGTAAAATACTGCAATGGTATTCTATGGGGATGGTAAATCTATGATTGAAGTCGTAGATTTACGATAGGTATCGGCCATTTTTGATCGCTATCGTAGATTTACGATAGCTATCGTAAATTTAGGATTACCGCGCCTTTATAAATATGCCCCTATGTTTCTTGTTATAAAGGGAGAACATTTTTGCATTTTTTGTTTAAAGGGCAACTCCAACCTCATAAGAACATCTTTTAGAAAGAATGGCCTCTTTAAAATATGTTGATATATCCTACTTTGTCCTATGAATTCATTACTGTATGCCTGCTATGCTTCTGGATGCCTCATGGAAACTGAGCCATTTAGAAACCTGTACTAAGCCTTTACTGAGCCTGAGCATGCTCAGAAGAGGCAGACAGGGGATTAACATTCAGTCATTAGCTGTGATGTCAACTGTCAAATCCATAACTGACAGTTGCTAACTAAAAGGACCAAGAAGCAGAAACAGGGGAAACAGGACATTGTGCAGGATTTCAGGTTAGACTTATATTTCAGATTTCAAACTATTACCGTTTAGGGTTTTGGGGGGTGATTAACCTGTATGTAAGTTTTAATTTTGGGGCTGGACTTGCCCACCCCCCCAAAGCTGCTAATAAACCTACATTGTGTCTCAGCCAGTCATAGGCAGCGCTGCTGGTCCGTCCCCTTCTGCAGCTTCTGTGCACAGAAAAGGCATGGAAGCTTAGAAGGAGAATGCAGAGAGAATGAAGACTGGTAAGTAGGTTTGCCAGCAGCTTTGAAATCTAAGAACCTCACAAGGTCGAGGTTTTAGTGGGTATTTAGCAATAATACCAAAGGTTTGTGTGGTGGATGGACATGCCCTTTAACTTTATTTTATCAAGTCATATCTTTTGAAACAAAGCACTGAAACACTGGAAAACAATAGCTTAAAGCTGCATTAAATAGCGAGTAACTAGAAACAACACGTGACGAATTTCCTAAAAATAAATCCTTCACAATGGCTGATTGCTCTGCCGTTCACATAATATGCAGGTTCATTAATCCCAGAGCAGCCATGCAGGATACTGTATATATTTCTATATATTTAATGGGTGTTCATTTAGAAACTAATGATCTGTAAGCAATAAACATTTTTATAACCTTAAATCTGGAGGGGTTAGGAATCTATCTATCCTGTAACGATGTTTCCCTTGTGATAACTTGTAACGCTATAAAGGCTTTAATAATTGGATGAAAACACCTTCCCTGTTGTTGGGCTGGGATTTTGTCCAACTTCCTAAACTAGGTAAATATTCACTTTTTCATCAGAAATGATGTCAGAGTCAGTACAGTAAGAATTAAGCATCTGGTAAAGCAGACCTAGGCAAAGGGCCCTATTTATAAAAGTTTGTTATCGTTATTGAAAAAATAACGATTGGTATTGTACAATATCAATCGTTATTTTACGATATCGTAGAATAATGATCGCTATCGTAAAATAATGATCGCTATCGTAAAATAACGATCGATATTTTTTCAATAACGTTAACAAACCTTTAGGAATAGGGCCCAAAGTAAGGCTCGGTACACACCAGCAGATATTTTCGGCCGACCGACCGATTCACGGCACTTTCGGTCGGACAAAAATATCTGCTGGTGTGGAGCGGCCGGCGGCAGCCAACCTCGATCTTCCGGATCGGTGTTGGTAAATTCCGTTCGATCATGCGGTTCCCTATGGGACCACATGATCGATTGTTAGCACTTTTGCCCGCGGCCAAATTTGCCGGCGACCGATGGATATTTGTCCCTTCGTGTGTACCCAGCCTAAGGCCCGAGGCCAACTGCGGCCCATTGGCTGCCCCTGACTGGCCCCTCAATACTAGACCTATACCCAAAAAAAGTCCATATATCCATTGATTGTCCCAGGCTGGATAATGGATTTATTTTCTTTAAGTTTATTTTATATAAAATTAATGGTGTGATTGACTGATTAATTTGATGGAAGGGATCTAAAATATTACACACATTCAATTAAAAATTGCAGCCAATAAAAAAAACATCCAATGAACCCATTAATTTAATAAAATCCAGTTTTGCAATCTCTATAATGAGAATTGAGTTGAACCTATTGGTGTGGCCCTTAACGACTATCCAAGTTTCTTGTGCGGCCCCCTGTGAAATTTAATTGCCCACCCCTGCTTTAAAGGGTGTGTTTGACGCACACAGGGGTGCCTTGGGAGAGCCAGAGGTGTGTCCCTCCGTGGAAATATTTCTATGTCATTATAACTTACATTATTTAATGTTGTTTAAACGTTTGAGAAGCACTGTTCTACTCTAATACTTTGTCAAAGTGTGTGGTTTTGTAAGATCCTGTTGTGCTATATATGATGCGTATGACGTGCACTTCAGTCTTATCTGTTTGGGACACTCTCTGCTGTTATCATTCACGGTTGTGTCCAAGTGGTTGTGTGAGTCCAAGTACAGAAACTCTTTCTATTAGAGTGACGGTGTTGCTGTGCTACAGAAGGTAAGTCTCCTGGGTACCTACAATTTATAGTAAATTAAGTCACAGATAATTCATGTTTTATTTCAGTAAACTGGAGATGTCTAGTCTGTCTGCAGCTGTACAAATTATTTTGGGGACAGTAAATTTAACAAATTAGGAGATTATACTTTATTATAGAGCTGTTCGTTGCCTTGTGGTTACAGATACGGTCTACATCTACAAAAAAAAAAAATAAGAGGTACAATAATGTTGCTATTAGTGTAGTTTGTAGATTGCTTCCTGCAGATTAATAGCAAGGAGAAATTGTTGACACATTTTATTGCATCAGCCCCAAAGCATTGTGTTATAATTCCCATTATTTCCTGGTAACTGCCAATGGGGAGCCTATTCCTGGTAATGAAGGGAACTAAGGGATGGCCCTGTTTGTAAATTAATTGATAGGAGGAGAACTAAAATCAGGGGGAACCAGGAACTCTTGTAGAACTTTGAAAACCGTGGGGCTAGTCACAGTGCAATAAGAGGTACAAATTTGCTTGTAAATTGCAAAAAAAAAAAATCTGATTTTTTTTTCTGGGTTACTGCAGTTAGATAACATCTGATTGGTTAGTTCAAACTTTTTCACCAGTCCCTAAAGGTGGCCATACATCTTTGAGATAATACTTACCCGACCGAGGGCTCACACGATGTTCCTTCGATCTTACATTTGACCGACATGCGATCGCAAAATGAATGGGATTTTGCGATCGCATGTCGGTCAAATATACGTTCGGGAGAAGCAGTTCCGGCAGCATCGATGAACATCGCGTGAGCGCTCGGTCGGGTAAGTAATATCTCATAGATGTATGGCCACCTTAAGTTTGATTTTGAATCATCCAAGAGAAGACAGGCTGAGGAATTTGCATGCGTCTTCAAATGTGCCATTTTATCCGGCTATCATTAAAGGATAAGTGCACTGAAAAATCAAGTTATGTTCATTTGGAAGCTGCAGCTTTAAAAATCCTGTTGCCATTTTTTTTTTACCTATGTCCCTCCAGAGCCTAGCTTTGTGCCTTGGAAGTTGCTGACATCTTGTTACTGGTTTGCTGAATGTTAAGCTCCGCCCCTCTGAGATTTCCTCTGCTTTCTCCTGCTTGAGCCTCAAACAGTAATGCCTGTGAGTTCCGTGCACTCTCATGCTTGAGCCTCAAACAGTAATGCCTGTGAGTTCCGTGTACTCTCCTGCTTGAGCCTCAAACAGTAATGCCTGGGAGTTCCGTGCACGTGCATGTGCACGGAAATCACAGGCACTTAAATGTACAGGTGCTCAGTCAGGAAACTGGCGTTCGGTCTGGCATTGTGGATGATCTGACTGAGTGCCCATACATTAACCAATAGTCGGACAAAAACCCTGTTCGGAACAAAATTGTGCGTCGTGGGTCGGCCCCCACTATCACACTTGTGCACAAAGCTTTAGACTTGGTACACACCAGCAGATATTTCCATTAGTTCTGTCGATTGGTCAGTCAGCCAGAAATATCTGCTGGTGTGGGATGGTTGGTTGTGAACATGCTTGGTCGCAGTTTGTCTGAATCGAACAAACGGGGTGATCAGATCTGTTAGTAAATCACAGCCGATCGTGTGGTTCCCTATGGCCCCATAGGGAACCGCATGATCGGTTATGCCAACTGTTGGCCGCAGCCACTATTGCAGCAACTGACAGTCTTTTTTCCCGGCCAAGTGCTCGCTCGCAGCATACACTCGGTCGGGACAAATAATAGGCCCGTGTGTACCCAGCCTTAATGACAATCAGTCTGCCTGTATAGGTGTCGGGTGATAAATCCTCACATATGTACATCATTTTAGAGGTTAGGGCTCCCCAGTAGTTACGCCTCAGTTTGTGTTATTTCCTTAGTTTAATTAATGAATAGATATCAATCTGTTACAATTTACGTCTCTACATAATATGTAATAAGACATTTCTGTCTACTCTCAGGTTAGAAGATGAAGTTCTGGCCCTCCCTCCTGTCTTTGCCGTTCTTCCTATCACCATTGGCTGCATATTGTCCATCTCATTGTCACTGTGGATCTGGGATTGTAGATTGTAGCCGTAGGGGTCTCAGCACTAAGTCACTGCCAAATTCATTTCCACCCTCAACACAGATGATTCGTCTTAGTCAGAACAACTTAAACTATATCCCTAATGGACTACTGGACCAACTTCCACAGCTCAAAACAGTTTACCTGCAACACAACCCCTGGCACTGTGACTGCGACATCATTTACTTACGCAGTTGGTTGCAAGGACAACAGGAAAAAGCAGTGTATCGTGATGTCATATGTGCATCCCCAGAACCAATGAAAGGCAGAGTTATAATGTACCTGACAGAGGAAGAGCTTGTAACTACCTGTCAGTATTGGTACTGCAACATGGCTTTGATCTCCCAAGTTTGCTTATTCCTGTTAATTGCTGTACAGGGAATTCTGCTAATTTTCATTATCCTCTCTCTTCGACGCTTCCAGACCATTGCCAGAGAAGCTCGGCGCACAGCAAAGGATCTGCAGTACAACTCAGAATCCTACGGTTATGACAACATTCCACTGCATAATTATGAGAGAACATAAATGGATGTTTGTATCTGGAAACCTTGTTAAGCAATCTGCATTGAACAATTTACTTAAAGGGCATCTCCACCCCAAAACCTAGACCTCGCTAGTTTAAGAATGCTGCCCGATGTTCCTAATATACTTAAATGCACCCGATCCCTCGCTTCTCTTCTTCTGCTGTGTGCCTTTTCCATGCACCAGCAGCAGCAGACGAGGCCAGACTAGTCAGGAGTGATTGGCTATGACATCAGTATCATGGCTCTCATTGACGTCTGCTACTAGGAAGTAAGTGAGAGCCAGCAAGGCATCAGGTGTGAGGAAATATGTTTAGGAGCTCCTGGCAGCATTTTTAACTTGCCCTTTAATGAAGTTGTATTAACATTCATGGGAATAGAAAGGCATGAAACAGACCATTTCATGCTGCAGAAATAAGAAAATTATATTTTTTCAGTTGTCTATGATCCTGGGCTTCCTACAATACAACAGTTATAGAATATAAGATTATAAGTATATTCCACTAAAAATGTTCTAGAAATACAAATGTGCCGTGGCATTTTATTGTTATTTAATACATTGTTGGAAATAATTATGGATAATTGGGTCTACAGAAAGGACTTGGTCAATGTATATTTATGTACAAAGGCTACTGGATTATAAAAAAATGAAAAAAGGAAAATTGTCTGAACTCTTCTCCTGCACATAAACAGTGTCACACATGTGCACTCGGTAACTATTGGGTTGTGAAGGACCTGAAAGAAACAGATTGGACTCATTTATTTTAAGGGACAATGCACCCCTTTGAATTATAAAGCTGTTATGTCACCTAGGAGTTCCCTTCCCTGCATCAAAGCTTTTATAAGGTCCAGGAACTTGTGGCATAGTAGCTTTATATTACCCTTATTTCCCTATTATTACACCATCCATCACAATAGGTTAAAAAGACACAGGGATAGATCACATGGTTTTGGACCCTTGGGACAACCATCATATAGGGCCCCTCTTCCTAGCAAACCACAGCCACAACTATGGGAAAAAAAACCCTGTCATCTAGACAGATCCTTAGAAACACCTACCCAAACCTTCTTCCTTTCTCCTGTGTGATATAGTGAAACACTTGGCAAACTGGAACTGTTCAAATGTCTGGCAAGCAGATTGTGAAATGTGCCTGCCATGAAGCAAATTAAAACATTTACTCACAGCACACCCTGTAGTCTATTAGCAGGGAACCAGAGCAGCAGAACACCCACATTTTTTTATCCCTGCTCTGCACACTGCACTAACTGCTAGAGGGGTATATCTGTAGCCTCTGCTGCCACAGTAAGTAGCCATTGTGGGAAAACTTATGTACAAATCACTGTGGGCAAAACTTATGTACCAATAGCTGTGGGCAAAACTTATCTACCAACCACTGTGGGCAAAAATTATATACCAATCACTGTGGGAAAAATTTTGTACCAATCACTGTGGGCAAACTTATGTAGCAATCAATGTGGGCAAACAACCAATGACAATGTGTTCACCAGCCAAAATTAAGTCAGCCCTCCAGTTCACTATTCATTATTATGTCAGCCCTCCAGTTCTCCGGTCAGTGTTAAATCAGCGCTCCAGTCGACCAGCCAGTGTTAAGGTGGCCATACACATGCGATATCACATCATGTGTGCCAACAGATCACATTGGTATCTGTCACACATGCTGTAGGAACAGCACACACAGACCCAACCGATCCCCAAAAGACCTTGTGTCCGAAAAATGTTGTGTGTTTCACTCTAATAAAGAAGTTTTTTTGCAATTACCATTGTTGTTGCTGTTTAAGACCCTCCAGGAAGTATCTGCATCCTTTTTTTTTAAGGTCACCATATGGGAATCGGTCGGCTGTGCGGTCATACACCACACGATCGGATCGGCTAAAAGTAAAGGGAGCCAATAACGAACGACAGAAATTTTATGTCTTTCCCAATCAATTGGAGTACCGACTTCGGACGTTCGTCTGCACTCTAATCGGTCCAGAACAGCCCCTACACACCCCTACGGGATTTACCCATTATCGTTCATGTGTATGCCTACCTTAAAAGGTATGTCCACCCTTCTTTTAAATTTTTTATATAGTGTAGGGTTTAGTCCCCCACCCCAACCACTATATTTTTAATGTAAGAAACTTCCCCAAACATTACTTACCTTCCCTCTTTCCTCCACCGCACTGCCCGGCCCTCTGCTTGCGCGAAAATGCAAGCAGAGGGGTGGGACCGTCAGCCGCATCTGTGATTGGCTGAGAGGCAGCCAATCACAGACACGGCTGCCGGTAGATCTGAACGGTGGAGGAAAGAGGGAAGGTAAGTAAAGATCGGGGACGTTTCTTACATTAAAGGACCTGTAAACTCCCCTTAAGCCCACAAAATAAGTATGTCCCATTCGTTTCTATTATTCACAGGGAGGTGAGAACGCTTATTCTCACCTCCCTGTGAATAATAGGACGCTCAGGGGACCTGAAACTTACCTTACACGCCGCTCCACTCGCAGCCACTCCTGCACTGACAGCCGCTCTGTCCCGACCACGCGCCCTATCTTATGCGCATGCGCGCCAATTCAAAAGATAGGGCTCGCGATCGGGACAGAACAGCTGTTCTGTGAAGGAGCGGCTGCGAGTGGAACGGCGGGTAAGGTAAGTTTCAGGTCCCCCGAGCGTCCTATTATTCACAGGGAGGTGAGAATAAGCGTTCTCACCTCCCTGTGAATAATAGAAAC
Source organism: Hymenochirus boettgeri (assembly GCA_019447015.1). Lineage (NCBI taxonomy): Eukaryota > Metazoa > Chordata > Amphibia > Anura > Pipidae > Hymenochirus > Hymenochirus boettgeri. The sequence continues at coordinate 294,558,347 of CM033469.1, forward strand.
AAATGGGACATACTTAATTTTGGGGGTTTAGTGTTCCTTTAAAATATAGCGGTTGGGGCTGGGGGACTAAGCCCTACACTATTAAAATGGATTTTAAGCTAGGGGTGGTAGTCCAAAACAGGAGGGGGAGGGAGGGGGAGAATGGCTGCATCCCCGGAGGGGAGACAGGAGGCAGAGTCCTATATGGACCTGCTATCCTCCTGGTGGGCAGTTTTTGGGACTTTGGGGGGGAGAACCATTTGGAGCTAGGATGTAAGGTAAGGCTTTTTATTTACTACAGAGTGGGGCCAGTGGTGGGGGGAATTATGGTTTTGGGGGTGGACATGCCCTTTAAGTCAGCCTACCACACCAACCTCCACAACCAATCCCCTTACCTAGATGAAGGGAGACAACTGATGGTTAACCCAATATGACTGGCAAAATAACTGGAAAACTGAGGCTGGTGAAATAAAATGCAAATTGTTTTCAAATAGGTGGGAAACAAACTGATAATGGTAATTGAAAAGAGAATGGTGGAAAAACTGACACTGGTCTAAAATTCAAAACTGAGACAAGCATTCTAACACACTTATAGAGTTCTCTGGTGCTGTATAGCTCAAACACAGGATCCAACATACAAATAGAAGCAGTAATATAAAATACAATACTTGTATAAACAGGTGCTATAGAGGAAACCCCCTCTTTATTAGACAAACAGGGTCAGGGCCCCAGCCTCCAAATCATGCAGACTGGTACATATAAGATGCCCTCAGGCCTAGCCCCACACTGACCGTAACAGATAATATACCCTCATGCCCAGCCCATCCAGAATGGTACAGTACTTATAGCCATGAAGGCTGGTACTTATAAGATGCCCTCTCATGCTAACCCCACACAGGCTGCTACATATAAGTAGTGTTCTACCACTTGTTATTTTACAGCCATATGGTTGTAAATGTATGACCGTAGCCATACTTTCACATAATGTGTTTTTTTTTAAATGTGGCCTAATATTCTGGCATCTTCTTCCAAATGCTTATATTTTAACATTCTCTTTCTTATTTATGGTGAGCTGAACAGTACTATAAAGCTTCCACTGGAGGGCACCAAGGGTCTTATTTAATAAGATGTACAAAACTTTGACTGTGTTCTTAATCTGCAGCAACCAATCAGATGCAATATGTAGAACTAACTAGAGAGAGCCAAACGTGGTATTAATCCAACAGTGTTAACAAAATTTATTGGAGAGATCACTCGCACTACATGTTTCGGGCCAGGTGCATCTGTGACCGTTTGTAGCCCCGAAACATGTAGTGCGAGTGATCTCTCCAATAAATTTTGTAAACACTGTTGGATTAATACCATGTTTGGCTCTCTCCAGATTGTACTATATATTGCTTCAGTTTATTGGGGTTGTGGTGAAACCCTGTCGCTGTATTGTAGAGCCTGGCTGAATCTATTTCACTGTGGGAATACGGATAACAACCTCTTTGTACTTTGAACCAATCAGATGCCATTAGATATTTTCTAACTGAAGCAGACCAGTGAAAAAGTAGCATCTGATTGGTTGCTACAAATTAGCAACACAGGCAATTTTTTGCACCTTTTGTTAAATAAGGGGCATATTTATAAAAGTTTGTAAGTTTTTTTACTGCTGTTCTTGCTGCAGTTTTCCCTAGATTGTGGTGCTTTATAAACTGGCCCAATTTAAGCCAATAAGTTAATTGCTTGTTGAGCCTATAAAAATTGCCAAGTCTACGGTGGCGATAATGAATTGGTGGGCATATTCCTAGCCTGGAAGGCTTTAGTAGGTTACGGTATATTGGTTTCCCAATATAAATAGGCTGTGTTGGACTATTTTCCATATCTTACTCAAATTTGATCAGTGTTTTTTAAATTTTGAATTGATTTTCCAGGTTTTGTAACTTTACAATAAAATTCACTGGGGGTCTTATTTCCACATGTACAGAATTGTCTATATTTTACCTTCTGTTTACAGGGTGACCCCTTTGAAATAAAAAATAACAAAAGTGCTATAAAGGTGATACCTTTATTGGCTAACTAAGATAATCATAGCAAGCTTTCAGAACATTCTAGTTGCTTTTTCAAGGAAAAATTTTTGTAATTTGAAAGGGTCACCCTGTAAACATTTTGACTGGCTTAAGGTAAGCATACATGGTCCAATATTCCTCCGATCAGATTTTTGATTGTCTAAAACTATAGAAAATCAATTGGAAGAACCCATCGAATATCCCTACCATGTACTGGTGATCTTCTGTAGATTTCAACTTGAAAACTACGGAAGGTATGGTTCTGGTAGATGGGGTTGATGAAAAGTTTAACATTTTGTCCGATCAGGTTTTTATCGATAGACCGATCATTATCACAGATCGCTCTATTGAAAACCAGAAAAAGTGTCACCAACATTCTGATTGATTGGAATATTGATGCCGTGTATGCCCACCTTAACACGGTACACCACCTTTTCCTGCATCTGTTTTACCTTCCAAAGACATCCCTGCTATGCTCCCTAAAACATCCCTGGTTTGGTATTGGTAGAAGTTCTGGTGATATTCCTCTATTCATATTGCCATTGGTAACAGTGTCAATTGCCATTGTTAAGTCTGGCATTAAAGAAATGGTAAAAAAGTGTAGCTGGTTCAAGCAATGTACAAGAAATGAGGTTTCCAAAATTTTTTACTCCAGTAATAGTCATTGCTCTCCTGGCAACACAGGGACATATTTATAACCACGTGGTATAGTTTTTTTCCGATACCGCGCAAATCGATGATTGCGGTCATAAATCCAGGATTGTGGTCATAAATGTATAATCATGATTGTAGATCTATGACTGTACCCTGCGGTTTTGTATGAACAAACATTTTTCATACATTTGTGGTGCGATCTTACATTTACAATAACCTGTGGTATCGTAAACTTCAATTTTTTTAAAATTTTTTAAATATGACCCATGGTTCTAAAAAGAAAAAGTGTATTAACCATCATATTAAAGAGCAAAAAAAGTACCCATGGTACTCTCTCCCTGGTTCAGCTTCTAAGTCCTGTACTTACCTAAAGAATTTCCAATTGCTGGCAAAGTTCTTCCTCCTTCTGGCCTGCAAGCCGATCAAAAGGAAGACACGCTACTGAAGAAGTGATGAAACCCTGTGGGAGGAGAGGGAAGCAGGGAACATTGGAGTGGCAATCGGTGAGGCAGCCATAAGGGGATCAGGAGGGTGGGAGGAAGGGAGGGCCATTTGGAACGGAGATTTAGGGTAATAATTTTTTAACACTACACAGTGGGGCAAAAAGTGGGTAAAATTTTAGTTTTGGGGGTGGACATGCCCTTTAATATAGACAAAAAAAAACCCTGAAGGATTTGTACGCCTTACCATTTGTTAGATTCACCCAAAGCCGCAAGTGCTCTGGGCAAATCTCCTGTAGTGGATTCAGACATCCCACCCTGCCGTTTTATGTTTCCGGGCAGGTTGGGAAAGGGGGGGTGGCGAGGGGGCGTGATGTCACGTGAGAGCGGGGTGTGACGTCACACGGAGGTGTGCCCATGGGGTGGAGGGAGGCGGGGTTAGGGGCGTTCCTGGGGCATGGTTGAAGAAAAGGGGCGTGACTGCGGTGGAGACTAAAGTCTCCTCTCAATCGCGGGAGTCTAGGGTGGTCTCGCGGGAGTGCAGGAGACCACCCCAGAAAGAGGGAGACTCCCGGAGGTGGGATACCTGCGGATTTACCAGAGGCTGCGTGATCACCTATCAGCTGGCGTTAAATACTTATATTCAAACAGCCTCTGGTAAATTGGCTCTCAAGCTGCTGCAGGAAACTGAGGCTTAAAGTCGCACTAACTGATCGTAAATTGGTGAGAGTGCCTTTAAGAGCCCAGATAAATGAGCCCAAACGAGTTTTCTTTTCTTTTACTAGATATTGTAGTTCAAAACCATTGCCAGTGTGACAATTTATTATAATGTGTTCATCCAACAACAGTGAGATTATGCTTGTGAAGGTTCTCATTCATCCAGGTCATGGTATATCTGTTGTATTCAATTAGATCAACCGGACTTGAAGTTTAGTTCTTGAAAAGAACTAAACTTCAAGTCCGGTTGATCTAATTGAATACAACAGATATAGCAGTGAGATTACTTATTGCTTTATACATCATTGGAACGCAGGTAGAAGTTCAGTCACTTGTGAATCTATATAAATAACTGTAACAAATAATTTGAGTATAATTTAAAATCAGTATTCAGGTGGGACATAACCCAATAATCCAACTAAACCTTCAAGTAATGAAAGGCTGAATTGATTGATAGAATATTTAAATTAGTAATGGGTTTAGAATACCCCTAGTGTCCCCACCAGCACTCATGGAATTCCTCCACTAAGGAGTTTAAATTAAACACCAGAGCAAGTTAAATACAATACTAAATACATGTGGGAAACTTAATCCATAACTTCAGCCTGACCTAGTCCAATCAAAATGTCTTGTTGGATATGAATTACGCTGTCCTTAGAATGTTACAGACCAGTCTGCTTCCAAATAGATGCTGCTCCCCATCTAGTAAGTCAAGTTAGTCCCCGGAATAATTTTCTATAGGAGTAAAGTTTTTCACTGCCAAAGGTTCCACGGTAAGAGAGCTCTGTGTAACAAAAATCTATTTGGAAGCCGAACTAGTTTTTCGGACTCACGGCTGTATTTTTCGATAATTATCGAATTTACGGGCCGTTCGCTAACCCTAGAATGTACCATATAATAAGCATATAATAACATGATCGTTCGTTCACTAATCCTCGAATGTACCGTTCGCTAATACAGGAAGGATCATTTGTTCGATATTCCTAAAATGTATCGGCGAATGTAGCTTGCGCAAAACCCGACAATTTCCCGCCTGACTTCAGGAAGTGTTTTAACAGTGTTTGGTGACAGTGACATGTTTCCCAGACCATTTCCCATGTGCCACAGCCATTTACAGTAAGTTACAACTGTTAGTTTAGCTGTAAATCACTTGGACTTTTCGAACTATCACTCCCATAGACTTGAATGGGTCCGAATTCGAACTTTCAAACTTTCTCTGAAGTTCAAAAGTTCGAATACGGACCGAACTTTATATAGTTCGGCCATCTCTAGAGTTTAATTTTAACCCCTTAGGGGTAAGTGTATTTTTTGTATGTTGTGAATTTAAAATTTGCAGTGTGCAAAATTTGGGCAGTGTGCAATAAAAATTAACATGGATCATGACTATTTGTGTCCGGATTATTGGACATATTTTTATGGATTCTGAGAGGAATTCCACGAGTGTTGGTTAGGACATTAGGGGTATTCTAAACCCATTACTGTTATAATTGTTTAGTATAGTCCTCAGATAATTTACATCATCTTATTCCAGATCAATCTTTGTTTTTTATGATTGATAGAACATGCCTGCATTTAACATTAACAGGGAGATGTAATAAAAGAGTCCAATAAATAGATGCACGATACCTCCTAGGTGTACAGTCTCTTCTGGCCTCCTCTGCGCCAGATAGCAAATTAGCAAATCGTTATATAAATAATTATCAGGGGTAATCCCATTTATTACACTAAGTGTAAAACACAGATACGCACAACGTTTGGAGCAAAATTAACACAACGATAAGAACTTTTATTTATCTCCCTGCTAGGAATTAAGATGGATATAACTCCTTCTCTAAGGGTCATTTGATAACTGACACAATCTGATGGGATTTTCCTATTATTATACAAACAAGTGATCCCATGGCTAATAATAAATCATAACTTATGCCATCATTTTATTTTGAAGGAAACATTTGTAAAGCGGCTAGATGTGTGGCCACCTATAATATTGTAGCATAAAGAGAGTATAGGGAGATCTTTTTGGAAATGTTTATTTGCAATGTTTATTGGAGATTATTGCCAGATTCTAATATAATCTGTGACAAATCAGACATGTATGTACCCAACATGAATTTATTCAACAGCAAGTTGTCTCATATTAGGTTTTACCTGTGTCTCCATATACACATATACACAAGTTTAAAGTAAAATTATACCCTGCAAACCATCACCAAAGTGCCTAGGGTTAGGGCCCAAACTGCTAGGTCCTCACCCCTGGCTTTACCTTAAAGTTGCACTTGCCTGTCTGGCACCACCCTAGGCTGGTGTCCAGGGCATGGCCTATGGGAAGACATTAAAGAAGTGCTCCTTTCAATTGTCTGGCAACAGAATTTAAGGTAAGAGATGGCCAACAATCAATCACATAGCATTGAGGACCTAGCAGTTTAAAAGAGAACAATCCAGAGCGCACACCAGTCTTAAACATAACTGTGTTTATTGAGAACACGTGACATTTCGGTGCCTGGCGACACCTTCCCTCAGACAGGTTTGTTGTCAGGCATCGAAACGTCACGTGTTCTCAATAAACACAGTTATGTTCAAGACTGGTGTGTGCTTTGGATTGTTCTCTTTTGGATTTACTTACCATTGGTTATGGTACTGTGAGTAGATACCAGCATTTATCTGCCTTACACAGGCAGGCTTTAGTTCCTTGTTTGTGTCAACCTAGAAGTTTAGGTACCTAAAATGGGAGGGCAGTTGGGGACTCTTCAAATATTCTTCCAAAAGACTGCAGTGGATGCTGGGATTTGTAATTAAATAAGTTTATTGTTCTGAGTAAAAATAATTGTACTATTTACAGATAATAAAGAGAATAATTTGAGAATTGGATAAAATGATTCCATGCTTTACAATGATCACGCACTATATTTATACAGTACACAATAAACGTCTGTGAATGTATTTGTTACAATATGTTTGTGTATCATTGTGTATGTGCAAGTGTTTGCACGTGATATGTTTGTGTATATCACTGTGGGTAAGTGTTTGCATACGATACATATCTGTGTGTACATATGTTACAAGCAGGTCTTTGCCTGTCACCCTTGCACACACCTTGTCCTGGTGAACGTGCCTCTTGTGTCATCTATGCCACTCCACAGATGACATGCCTGCAGGATGCTCCTGTCCCTTCTGACAGCTGCTTTGTCCCCTGGTGATGAATGGCTTCCCAGCCTAACTCAGCTTATTGTCCCCTAGGCTTTGGCACTAACCTCTGAGATCTCTATCTTTACCCAAGGCACAGACACCCATTTTACCTGCACAGGCCTCCAGCCAGTATGTCATACCTGGGACCTGAGAAGGAGGAGTTTACTGATAACTACAGCATTCTGCCTTTATCACAAGGCAAATAACAAAAGTAAGAAGGCCATTCAGAAAGTGTCATGTAAGGACCTCTCTATTCTTGTTCTAATCAAGCTCTCATCTTGTATATCAACAATCTATCAAAAGCTTTGAAGGAACAAGACCACAAGTGCTTTGGTATAGTTGCTGCACATGTATGGAGGGGTGACAGTGACCGGCACTTCATCCTGTTCTCCTTTCTTATCTCCTCCTTCTTTATTAATCCATTGTGCATAAAGTCGGTGCACATACGGACACCATCAATCTCAATGGTATAGAAGTAAATGGGAGAATTGTTAATTATTTTATTTCTGTTATTCAGTTAGATAAAGTGGACTTGAAGTTGAGTTCTTGAAGATGTTTGTCTAGTGATCCGACTGGCTTTCTTCATTTAGAATGACTTGTACAGGAATCTTTAGCAGACTGAACCAAATTAAAAAAAAATATTTGTATTGGAAAAATATTAATGTCCAAGCTGATTTAACAGAATACTGCATATATACCAAGACCTGGATGAATGAAAACCTTTATAGATTCTTTATTTTACTTCCGAAAACTACATTATATCAAGCATAGAGGGATGTAATGGGCCATATTTATAAAGCAGGGATATCCTGAAACAATTGTTATAAAATACTTCTCCTTTAAGGATTGGTAATCCTGTTTAAAGAACAATTATACTCACCTTCCCTCCGCTCCTCTTCTTAGGTCAGTACCTTTTGCCCAGGGTGAGGACCTGAACCTCTAGGTTCGCTTATCTTAAAGCACAGCGTTACTGAAACACTGCTTTGGTAGGCTCCGCCCCCTCCTCTCCTTGCGTGACGAGGCCAATAGGAAGGCACGCTTGTTGCAGAGCGTGCCTTCCTATTGGTCTCTTTGCTGACGAGAGGAGGGGGCGGAGCCTACCAGAGCAGCGTTTCAGTAACACTGTGCTTCAAGATACGCGAACTCAGGGGTGAGGACCTAGCGGTTCAGGTCCTCAACCTGGGTAAAAGGTACTGACCTAAGAAGAGGAGCGGAGGGAAGTTGAGTATAATTGTCCTTTAATGATATCTATGTAAGTATCGTTGTTTACGAATCATTATTTAAGGATATGTAGTGTAATTTAAAGGGGAAGTTCAGTGCAAATACTATAAGAAAAAAAGAGCAGTATTTTTCCATCCTAATGAACTTGATGAGTGAACTGGCCCACTCAGCATTTTGTCTGTTTATAAATATGGTTCTGAAATACTGACTTCCTGTTTGCAGAACCCCTAATAGAGACCGTTATGATCTTACCATTGACCCAGGGCCTGGGTTGATTCAGTTGCTCAGTAGAGATCTGAGCATGTTTGACCCATCCAACAGCCAATCAGTAGGAATTACTGATTAGATTAGAATTATTGTCGCTGAACACATTAAAACAATGATGTCAGTGAAATTAATAAATCAATAGAATTATTACAGATTAATGGTGGATGGATAAAAACTTAGCCTGAAACGTTCAGTTCAGTTAGGAACAATCCAAGGTAGTGTGCATTCTGGGAAGAAGAAGACTGTTAGGCTGGGTAAAAACAAAGCTATTATTTGTCCCGACCAAGCTGCGAGCGAGCACATGGCCGGGACAAATGACTATCGGTCGTGGCCATAGTGGCCACGGCCGACAGTGCGGTTCCATAGGGAACCGCACAATCAGCTGTGATTTACCAACAGACCTGATCATCCCTTTGTCTGATTCGGACGAATGGTCGACCGATCTCGTTCGTAGCCAGCCACCCCTTTTTTA